>JAFJYI010000513.1:0-108100 GCA_019022655.1 Acacia acuminata | reverse complement strand
CGCCAAAAACTTGTTGGTCGATTTCCTTGATGGCAAGTGAACCCGATCAAATAAGTAATAAAGTGTAAGTAGAGTATCGTCCCACAGTAGACCGAGATACCGAGAGGTGACGACCAATCTTTGTGACAGTTGTGAATGCAGAAAGTAAATATAATCAAGTTGAGGGGTTTTGCAATTATGCTACTAGCAAACATAAACAAAATGACTTTAAATGAGAGAAGATATCAGTAAGAGGTTAGGCTGAACTCAGAATTATCCTTAAGTACATTAATCCCCCAGTTGTTCTACCCAATGCTATAGCATCTATACTGTACAGCTTCCGCAATTGCTACAGCATAGCTACCAACTACAAAGCTATTTGGTTAACCCATCTCTATTATCTACCGAAGCTTTCGCGTCCGATACATATGATACTAACTATACTCTTTCCATATTCCTATGGCAACTTTCTAGTCGACTTTGCTTACACTCAGGGTGTTATGGTTATGAGAGGTAGACTCATTCCTGAAGCCTACAATAACAGGTTAAGTCGTGCACGGACTGCCTAGCAAACACTGTTTCTCAGAGGTCTAACCCCAACTCCTTGCTAGTAAGCTAAGGCCACAAATCTAGCCCTTAACTTCCGTTAACCGACTAGTAATAAAACACCGATACGCAAACCAAATTTATTGAATTAAGAACTTGCAACTGGGTTCATTCAACACTTAAAGACTCATCCTCATCCAGCCATATAGAGTTTAGTTCATGACTGACGAGGGACACACAAAACAGACACTAATAGAATGACCCATGATCGAAAAAACAAAGCTAAGAAGAAAGGAAAACAGAAATATTGATGGAATTTCCGATGGCGTGGTCGAGGTCCTGTCACGTTACCACTCCACGTCTTCTTCGTTCCGTCGTACTGCAGGGAAGGATGCTGGCTTATCCTGGAAGTCTCATGCTCTTGTGAAATCTCTCACTCTTCTCTTGAGTCTGCCAAAAGTTAGAATCTTCTTCTAGGGCTCTCCGGCTCTCTTTGGGTTGGCGCTACTGTTTCCTTTTATAATCAGGCTTTTTCTTGAGCCGTAAGTTACAAATGAAGCCGGGCCTTTCCTAATCCATCGGGATCTATCATATCTTCCGATCCGAGTAGATTGCTTCGTTGATTCTACGGATTCTTCAAATCTTTTAGTTTCGATCCTCCACATCTTCTATTCCGTCACGTCAACCTAGCCGTTAATATCGCCCTTTATTTTATTCCGAAATCATCTCGGTAAAAAGGTCAAAAACATGTCGCATAGCATTGCGTCCTCTACTTTGCTATAGCATTCGGGATGCCTTGTGTTGCACTTCGAATCGCTGTCAAAATGCTATAGCATCGTCTCAGCCCTGCAATACGATTTCCCTTAAAAACAAAGTAAATTGTTCCATTCTTAGCACATGCAAATGATTCCTACTTTTTAGTCCCTATATCATGAATGTATGCCTTTTTGCTTAGATTATCTGCAGTTAAGCATGTTTTTAACATTCAATTCAGTCAGTAAGTATAGGGAAAACATGGTAGTATTTGTGCTCATCAGTCGGCTGGGGGTTCGACCGAGGAACTGGTCACGTTGGTCTGGGTGACCCGCGGCTGACATTTTTGCAGAATGCGTTGTACAGCTGCCACGGTAAGAGGTTGCATAAGCCCTGTTCTTTCTTCGCTGGCATTAAAGAATACCCCTGCATTTCGACAGAGCTCCGTAATAAGTGCTGGGAACCATAGGTTTCCTGTAGTGGTCTTCAGAGATTCGAATAGCTCTCAATAGATGAGTGTGTCAACATCAATGTGTTTGCCCTCCAAGATGCAATAGAGAAGGAACGCGCATTCTCACGAAATGGACTAGGTGTGCAGTGTGGGCATTAGTCGTAGGCGGAGGAAGTGGAACCGTATACGTGCTTCGGTTGTCAAGCGGCTACACTTTAAGTTGTATGATCCTTCCTTGGAAATTTGCCACCCCGTGTTTGGCAAATAGAGACGAGCGACTACGTTAGCAAGGGTCTCAGGGTTTTTCGCTTGCTAGAGAAGCTCGTTGTACTCATCGTCGGTGGCTCTAGGTCGTAAACCTTACGGATGGCGCTGGGGCTGCATTGTACATTCTTCCCACGGACTGTGATGAAATAAGGAGAACCCCCCCCGGATAATTTGCACCAAATTCAAAAATAAGGGGGTTACCACCTCTATGGCGAAAGGCGAATCTTTCCCATCGGCGGCGTATGATCCCCGTAACACATTACGGTAAGCGCCCCGCTCGAATGCATCTCCGTCGAACCTCACTGGGTGCTAGGGTTTTGTCCGCCTTTAAGAGTTGAAGCGAGATTCGGCCTCCCGGATGGCGAATGGCATAGTGTCTGGAGCTTAAGCAAGTGCTTTCTGGTCGAAACCCTTGGTGTGTGCCATTGGAAGACTCTGGGGTTGTAGATGGAAGAGAAAGTGTTGTAGCTTTGCACAGAGGAAATGAGCACATGGGAACTAGTTGAAAGTTGAGTTCTGATTTAACTAGGGCTCAAGAGGAGTGATCATGGGCATAAACTTCGGGTGGGTTGCATGCAATCCATCCGAAATTTCAAGGAAGAACCGTGCGGCTAACGCTTGGTGTAATTTAGTTTTCAAATCTACTGGCCCAGTCTTGTGGGCCCACCCATAAGCCCGTTTTTGCGTGCGACTAGCGCAGATGAATTGCTACAGCAATCCTAATGCCTTGGTCCTTAGTTGATTTGGTTTTCAGATAGCATAGTCTCTATTCTCAAATAGTAATTTAAAGCATGACGCTGGGCTGCCTCCCAGTAGCGCTTGGTTTAAAGTCTTCAGCCTGACTTTGCTACGGCAGGTTAATGCTGTGGTAGGGCCGGGGGTCCCCTGCTTCTTTAGTGCCCTTGCTGTCATCTGAACAAGTCAGGTACTTCTCAATTGGGCCTTTGAATCTCGCGGTCTTAAGCATTGAAAAGGTGACATGATCATTGTCTACACGCATAATGAGTTCTCATTTTTCCACATCAATCAGTGTACGACCAGTTGCCATGAAGGGTCTTCCCAGCAGAATTGGAACATCATGATCTGCTTCAAAGTCCAAGATAATGAAATCCACAGGGAAGATGAACTTATTCACTTTTACCAGTACGTCTTCGATCTTGCCTTCAGGCAGTACCATTGAGCGATCAGCCAGTTGCAATGTGACTGTCGTGGGCCTGGCTTCCCCTACTGCCAACTGCTTGAAGATCGACATCGGCATGAGATTTACGCTAGCAGCTAGGTCGAACAGATCTTTACCAGAGTAATTGGGTCCGATTGCACACGGGATGTAAAACTGCCAGGATCCTTCAATTTCAGAGGCAACCGATTGGTTAACATGGCACTGCAGTCCTAGGTCAATGCTAATGTCTCAAACTCTTCTAGTCGCCTCTTCTTAGACAGGATCTCCTTCAAAAACTTCATGTAGCTGGGCATTTGTTCTAATGCTTCCACGAGTGGAATGTTAATGTGCAATTGCCTAGCATATCGAGGAACTGCTTGAATTGTTTCTCCTGTCCTTTCTTCTTTAGCCTTTGGGGAAAAGGTAGGGGTGGCTTTGGCATTGCTGGAAGCCCTAGGTCAGGATTATGCTTTCATTATGAAGTGGTAGCAATCCTTGTTGGGTATTGTTTGTGATCATCCAATGCTGCACATGGAGGCAATGTTGCGGTGCTTAGATCGCATTCCGGTCGTGACAGTCTTGGGTGCCTCCGTTCGTCTACAATAGTTTGTTTAGTACCTTCTTGCCCTTCCTTAAGTTTCTCTGGCCTCAGATCAGTGACAACCATAGGTTGCTTGGTTGCTTTCATGGGTTCTAAGCTTTTACCACTCCTGAGCTCTATCAGTTTGACTTCCTCTCTTCCTTGGATCCTGGGGACTTTAGTGTCACTGGGCAGGGATCCTGATGTCTGTTGTTGAGAGAGGTTGCGAGTTGCCCCACTTGAGTTTCAAGATTCCTCAAGGTCACTTGCTGATTCTGGATGATTGCATCGTTCTTTACCATCTAGTCCTTCAAAAGGGACAACATAGAGTGATGTGGGTCTGCTTCACCGCCCTGCTGCCTTGCTTGCTGGGTAAACCCTGGTGGGTTTGATGTTCGGTTAAAGTATTGTGGGCCTGATGATTGTCCTGCTACTTGAGAACTCCATGAGAAGTTAGGATGCTGCCTCCATCCGGGGTTGTATGTATTTGAGTACGGATTATTAGTGTTGCTTCCCCTGTTGAAGTTGTTGACAAAGTTTACCGCTTCAGGGTTGGCGGAGCACTGAGAGTAAGAGTGCTCTCCACCACAATATACACAAGCTACTTGAGATGGTTGCAGTGATGTGTTGCTTGATGGAATGGTCAGTCCTTTCACCATGTTGGTCAGAGATGAAACTTGAGCAATGAGAGCAGTCATGGCATCTAGTTCCTGGATCCCTGCAACAGTTCGGGAGGATGTAGCTCTGTCTGCTGGCCATTGGTGACTGTTCATGGACATGCGTTCCAATAAATTGTGGGCCTCCTCATAAGACTTCATTAGGATGGATCCTCCAGACGAGGCGTGTACAATTGATCGTGTTTGTCCATCGAGACCTCTGTAGAATGTTTCTAACTGGACCCATTCACACAGTCCGTGTTGGGGGCATCGTCTCAAGAGGTCCTTGAATCTCTCCCAGGCTTCGTAAGTAGATTCACCCGATTTCTGTTGGAAGCTGGTGATGTCCCCTTTGAGTTGAGCGTTCTTGGTGGGTGGAAAGAATTTGAGCAAGAACTTACTTCCCAGATCATTCCATGTGGTGATGGAATTAGTAGGTAGGTTGTTGAGCCACGTCTGAGCTTTGTCCCTTAGTGAGAAGCGAAACAACTTAATCTAGACGGTGTCGGGAGGTATACCAGGGATCACAAAAGAATCACACACCTCCATGAAGGTTTTGAGATGAAGGTGCGGATCTTTGGAAGGAAGTCCTCCAAATTGCCCGCCGCATTCAAAGATCCGAATCATGACATCTTTAATTTCAAAGTGCCCAGCATTGAGGGTTGGTTGTGTGATGGCCGAGTTCAGCTTGTTTAAATCTGGAATCCCGAATTTCATGATGGCCTTGTTCACATTTGGGTTTGGAGGTGGGCGGACCTGGTTATCCCTGTTTATTAATGGGCGCTCTTGTTGCTCCCGCTCGTGGTTAACAGGTATTTCAGCCATGTTTGCTCGGTCAAAAGATTGACTTCGCCGCTTCGCATGCTCGCGCTTTGCTTGTAGGTGCGTTCTATCTCAGGATCGTAAGGCTCTAGATTGGCTGGAGGCAAGTTGCGCATACACTACAGAATGTACCTGAAAATCAAGAGCAGAGAAAGTGAGCTCCTTTATTAAGTAAATCACAACTATTAAGCAAAGGGGCGTCATCACAAAGGGTATTAGCAGTCCCCGACAACGGCACCAAAAACTTTTTGGTCGATTTCCTTGATGGCAAGTGAACCAGTCGAACAAGTAATAAAGTGTAAGTAGAGTATCGTCCCACAGAGACTAAGATACCGAGGAGTGACGTGCAAATGCTATGACAGTTGTGAAAGCAGAAAGTAAATATAATAGGTTGAGGGATTTTACAATTATGCTACTAGCAAACGTAAACAAAATAACTTTAAACGAGAGAAGATATCATTAAGAGGTTAGGCTGAACTCGAATCATCCTTAAGTGCATCAATCCCCAATTGCTCTACCCAATGCTATAGCATCTATACCGTATAGCTTTCTCAATTGCTATAAAGATAGCTACCAACTACAAAGCTATTTGGTTAACCCACCTCTATTATCTACCGAAGCTTCCGCGTCCGATACATATGATACTAACTATACTCCTTCCATATTCCTATGGCAACTTTCTAGTCAGACCTGCTTTACACTCAGGGTGTTATGGTTATGAGAGGTAGACGTAGACCCATTCCTGAAGCCTACAATAATAGGTCAAGATGTGCACGGGCTGCCTAGCAAACACTGTTTCTCAAAGGTCTAACCCCAACTCCTTGCCAGTAAGATGAGGCCACAAATCTAGCCCTTAACTTTCGTTAACCGACTAGTAATTGAAACACCGATACGCAAACCAAATTTATTGAATTAAGAACTTGCAACTGGGTTCATTTAACACTTAAAGGCTCATCCTCGTCCAGCCATATAAAGTTTAGTTCATGACTGACGAGGGACACACAAAATAGACACTAATAGAATGACCCATGATCGAGAAAACAAAGATAAAAAGAAAGGGAAACAGAAAGCTTGATGGAATTTCCGATGGCGTGGTCGAGGTCCTGTCACGTCACCACTACACGTCTTCTTCATTTCGTCATACTGTAGTGAAGGATGCTGGGATGTCTTGGATGTCTCGTGCTCTTGTGAAATCTCTCACTCTTCTCTTGAGTCTGCCGAAAGTTAGAATCTTGTTCTAGGGCTCTCCGACTCTCTTAGGGTTGGCTCTGCTGTTTTCTTTTATAATCAGGATTTTCTTGAGGCGTAAGTTATTGCGAGCTGGGCCTTTCCTAATCCATCGGGATCTATCATATCTCTTGATCTGAGTAGATTGCTTCTGTTGATTCTCAGATTCTTCAAATCTTTTAGTTCCGATCCTCCGCATCTTCTATTCCGTTATGTCGAACCTATCTATCAATATCGCCCTTTATTTTATTCCCCGAAATCATCTCGGGTAAAAAGTAAGAAAATATGCCGCATAGCATTGCGTCCTCTACTTTGCTATAGCATTCGGATGCCTTGTATTGCACTTCGAATCGCCGTCGAATGCTATAGCATCGTATCCGCCCGCTATACGATTTCCCTTTAAAACAAAGTAAATTGTTCCATTCTTAGCACATGCAAATGATTCCTACTCTTTAGTCCCTATATCATGAATGTATGCCTTTTCCTTAGATTATCTGCAGTTAAGTTTGCATTTAACATTCAATTCAGTCAATAAGTATAGGGAAAACATGGTACGATTTGTGCTCATCAACAGTCATCATAGTAAACATGGAAATGAGATGATAACAAAAATGGAGAAATAATATAAATAACAATAATGTTTAAAGTATAATGATTGGCCCCTAGAGAATAATTTCCAATAGCTCACGTGGTGGAAGAGGAGCTTGAGACTACGCTTAGAGGCAAAAAGTTTCTTATTTCATCCTCAACAATCAGCCAATGGCTTAGGATTAAGAATCCACCAAAGGATGCTCCCGCCAAACTTAACCCCAATAATTATTTAGCATTTCGAGGCATAGTGAACGAGATAGGACCATTGACCTTCAACCCGAGTGACATGTGTGATCTACACAAGGTTCTTTGGTATATTTACTCTAGGGCCATCTTGAACAAATCCAACAAATTTACTCACTTCATTGACATATATTATGGACTTATGGCCTCGTTGCTGAGCAAAGAAGAAAGGAATTTGGGGCCCTTGATATTCTCTGAGATTAGGAGGTATAGGTATTCAAGCACCAAAGCTACACCTATGTCCTATCATCAACTGATCTCACTTATGCTCAAAGCCAACAAGATCTTGTACTTGAAGCCAAATGATCCTATAGAAATACTACTATCAGTTGGGAGGAATCAGATTGGGAAGCTTGGCATTAATTTACTCTACCTATAAATACTCAAAGCATTGAAGATGAAGCAACAAACTTCTACGAAACACTTATATTACATTCATTGCAAAATCTTAAAGCTCTTAAGTTCAAATCTGTACTTCAATGATCATATATCTACTCCTGTGAGGGACATTTATTGATTCATTTTTATCTAAGAGACACAATATTGTGGGATCTTGAGTGAGCATTAAATTACTAAGTGTACAGGGGAGTGATTGTTCTTTAAAAAGAATTAGTTTGTATTGAGATACCAAGAGCCCGATGAATCTTGGAGAATAATGAAAATCTCAAAAGGCTTTTAAGGAATTGTAACATCCCAACTAAGATAAGAAGGATACTAAGCCAGTGGACTCCAAAAGTCTTAAGCTTATCATGAAGAAAAGCATAAGATAATTATTGAAATTATTTTGGACCTTGAAAATTGGGGAAAATTTATGAAATAATATTTTGAGGATACAGAAATATTATAGATGGATTAATTATGGAAAATTTAGCCTGGATAATTTTAAAACTAAAATTTGGAAATTTAAGGTCCATTTTCCCGAAAATTCAAGGACAATAACTAATGTTTGCAATTAAATAATTAAAGGACCAAATTGCAAACAAAAACTTTATAGGGAAGCAAATGGGATTTATTTTGGTGTGGGACCCATAACACTCACCCTCCCTCTCTCAATATAACCACGACACACACACACCCATTCAGCATATACACTCCTCTTCTTATCTTATTTTTAGACAGCACACTCCCACTCTCCTCTTCCAAGCACCACGTATACACCCACACATGCAATACTCCCCCATTCATTAATCAATTCGGCCAGCACAATACCCCCCATTTCATTATTCAAATTCGGCCCAGACACTTGCTGAAACAGACAGCGAGAGAGTCCAAGAGAGCGAGAAAAAGTGAGTCAAACGATCACCGGAGAAGGGAAGAGGCCGATCGTTGCATGCAATTCCAGAAACTTATTAAGGTGAGTCCCCTAAATCTATTTCTTACTTCCGTATACATGCGAGCTAAGTTGGGGTTAGTTTGAGAGTGAGAGGATGATGGAAACTGAGCTTGGGGAAGGAAACCACCGTATACATGCAAGCTAAGTTAAGATTAGAGTTGATAATCAAGATTTGATTTGTTCTGGTTTATGGTTTTTGAATTGAATGTTTGTTGTCTATAAGTGTAAGGCTTTGACTTCTCTGGAATTAAGGATAAGGAAAACGAAATTTGTTGATAATATGAGTGGTTAGATGTTTATCGGGTGGTTGCAAGTCTCATTCCGTTTTGTTTTTGTGATGACTGAATCGAACCTTTCTGTTTTAATGGGCATGCTTGTGACCTCTTTAATGAAAAGATAAGAGGAAATATATACACAATTATAGTGGTAATTTAAGCTTGTAAGTTTGAGTAGTTGAAGCCAAAACTATGAAAGTGTGATACATGTGTATCCATGTGTATTTCTGTCTGAGTAGTTGGAGCATCGTGACATATTTCCTAAAATGGAAAAGGGTAAAGGAAGTTAAAAATCCCAAGTATATGATAATTATGTGATGCTCTATGAATTTTCTTTTGCTATCAAGAGAAGCTTGTGTGGCTCCTTTCATGAAAATCTTGGAGAGATGTTCAAATGTTAAAGTAGGAAGGTTTTAATAATGTTATTTGATTGTATATGTGTTAGTGTGTTGAAGTTAAGAAGCTTTAAATTGAAGAGAAACGTTGTTGTTTCATGCTAATAGAGCATCAAGTTTTAATATTGACAGCAAAAGAAGTCTAACGTTACTAAAGCAGAAAAGTTCAGATGTTAAAAGTTCAGATGTTGTTCCAATTATTCTAAAAATGGAATTTTAGCAATTGAAGCACTAATTTTTAATAGATGTAAAAGCAGGGCAATTGACCTCCTCTGGCCATGAAATTTTGTGTGCATTTAGTATGCATATTAAGCTTTAAAATGATATGTATATCATGTTAATTGGAGGTCTAGAACTCGAGTTATAATTTGTCCAAATTGGTCAAGGAAAGCTGGAACAATTCTGTTTTCCAATCTGGAGGTCCATTTTCATGTGAAGTTTTCACCAAGCAAATAACACTTCTTGTCTATTAAATTTGGGGTTCACATTATATGCTTTTCTTTTAGGTACTTCTTAGGTGCTTTTTCCTATAATTAGAGAGATTAGGCATTTTTTATTAAAAAAAAAAAAATTATGTATTCTATTTATTTATATTATATTATATGCTGGATCCTGAATTTTTTTTTTTTCCACTCAATATCTTAAATTAATTAATTTTCTGTCCGCATTAAGAAATATTTTTCCCGTAACACCGATATCCTAGAAATTAATTAATCTGAGATATTGGGTACAAAAAAAATTTAGGATACAACATATAATCTAATCTCAATAAATAGAATATATAAAAAATTTTAAAAAATTCCTAATCCCTCTAATTAGAGGGAAAAACACCTAAGAAGCACCTAAGAGAAAAGCACCCAATGTGAAGTCTTAAATTTGGTGTATATATAGTACACCTCTTAATATTTAAAATGAGTCCAAGAAAACATTAATTGGATGTCTATAAAGGAAGTTATGGATTTTCAAATTTTGGTCAGGAAATCTAGAAAATTCGATTTCTAGATTCAAGTTATATCTCTTTTGCGAAAGTCGAGGAATGTTTCAGCCATAAATTAGTTTGGTGATTATTTTTCCATTAAAATAGACTTACAAAAGCTTTAATTAGAAACTAGAATCACTTCATTTGAAGTTTCCCAAACCAAGATATGATTTTTTTTCAAGTTCCTAGAAAAATTAAAAGCTTAATTTCTGTAAGTTTGAAAATATTCTCATTCTTGGATAAATTGAAACTAGCCTTAAAATGAGAGTTTTGGGAAAGATTGGAGGGGCTGGTTGGCTGAATTAGTGGTCAGTCCATAGTGAACAATATGAAATTAAAGCAAGTCTTAGTAGGTACACATTATCATAAGGATATAATATTATCAAAGATGACCGATTAATGCAAATACAAAGACAAGTATTTTGGGTGGGTTTTGAGGAATATAATCTTAATTATGTTATTAAGATTAGATCAAATAATAATCCCTCTCTATATAAATTTTTAATTATAGGATTTGATATTTGCCTGAGTTCGAGAGATAAACAAATCGATAAGGACCTTAGTGAAGGTACAGTGTCCGAAAGGTTAAAATGTAGTAATTCTTACTCTTGTATATTATGTATTGTTCTACATATTTTTTTGTGCCATCACTTATATTCGTTTCATGAATATTTGAGGTAATAAGACCCAATGGGAGAGTAAGACCTAATGAGCATTCAGCATGATTGTTAGACTGTGTCCTAAGGCCGTAAGACCTGAAGGGGCTATCAGGCCTTATATGCATTCAGCATGATAAAGGACTGTTTGTCTTGAGGCAGCAAATACTTTATGATTTGAACTGTGTGTCCTAAGACCGTAACACCCGACAAGGCCAAAAGACTTGATCATTGGACCTGTTGTCCTAAGGTGGTAAGTCCTGTCATGCAATCTGTGTGTTGGATTGTGTGTCCTGAGGCCATAAAACCTGTTCATTGGATTGTGTGTTCAAAGGCAATAAGACCTATCATGCGATGAGGCAAGTATTGTGTTGTGTTAGCATGATGCATGATGATTGTTGTTTTGTGAATATGTTGATTTGTTGAATATGTTATTTGCTGGATCTGTTGATTGGCTTATTTGATTGCTTGTTTTGCATGCTTTGTGAACTTGCATATGTCATGAGAGTTTGTAGTTACTACTAGGATTCTCAAGAATATCACCCCTTTCCTAAAAATCACATACAGATAAGGCTAAGAGCTCAAGAAGGAAAAGCATGGTCATCACCGGTAACTGAGAAGGTAGAGGAACTGATAGTGTAGAAGGTAGAGGAACTGATAGTGTAGCTTAGTTTATTTTGATCACCTTCTGTATAATATTTTCCATATGGCTAATGGGATGTATATATATAAGTAGTTACATATGACCTCATAGTAGTAGAAACCCATATATATACATATATATATATATATATATATATATATATGTTATTGCTGCAAAGATGGGCAAGTATGGCATGAGCCCATATCGTGATGAATGATTAAGCGTAGAGTAGAGCACTAGGTTAAATTTAATAATAATGAAGTACTCTGATAATACCAAATAAGGCTTAATGTATGATGGGTTTTTAATGAAGAGTTTGAACCACGATAAAATGTTTTCAAAAGTTTTAAATTTTTCAGAAAAGCTCATTCCAATCATAGGATTAGATCCTATGTTTGGGTTAAGTTTTTGAACTCTTTATAAAAAGTTTTTACTTCCCAGATTCAATCCTGGCTCAGTGGTTTAAATTCATTGTTAAATAATACATCTAACTAGTTTAAAAGTAAGGCGTCACTCTGCTCTTGGCTTAGAGCAAGACGGCGTTACAGGATTTGACATAGGTCAAATGGTTTAGACCAAACCAAGATAAATCTTCAGATGCCCATATTTGGTGACATCTCTTCAACTCTATTTTATTTTATTAAAGCTTGCATTAAATTTTTAATTTTTAATTATCACCCAATCCACTCCCCCTCTTTGGTGAAAGTCTTGTTCTAACATAAAGTTGTAAATGTTCTTTAATTTAGGATAAATTTAATGAGTTAACTATTATTTTTTTGTTATGATGAATTGATTAAAATGACTTATATTGTAGACTAGAGGGAGTAATGGAGTATCGATCTATGTTGTGTATTTTTCCCACGCAATGTAAACAAGCTGACATTTTTTTTTTTTCTCAATTGATAGAAAATTGGGTTCGACAATGGTCAAATCTAACACGGTGAGATAATTATTGCGAGCTTAGCTAGCTCGTATAGCGAGGCTAATTTTTTTATCGTGGTAATTCGAAGTCTCAACTTCCAAAGGCTTATTAATTTGTTTGGTCACTACTTGTAAATATTTTGCCAACTGTACCAAAGTGGTTGGGGATTTCAATCCTTCCTCTTCTTCTGTCTTTATTATCAATGATCTCATCTCCTCCTTAATTGTATTGCAAAATTTTGTGCACTGAATACGACTATTGTTGATTAATCATGGGTGGGAGTTGAGCTAGAGTATATCTTGTTCATTTCACGTTTGGGATAATATCATTATTAGTTCTTATAGTTTGATTGAATTTTGTTTTTAGAAAATATAGTTTAATAACTACATAGTATTATTGGTATGAATATAAATACAAAGATCAAAACCAAAACTAATTAAAAGTATAGAGTCGGTTGTTAAACTCAAACCAAATGGGCAAAACAATTTCTCAAACTTGAGAAAAAAAAAAAAAAAAAAAGTACCTGATAAGGTATATAAAATATGGTTGGGTTTGTGATCGAAATACTTATATATACTTGTACACTTTCGAATTTTTCACCAATATGAATAATATTTTATTGATCTGAAGAAGTTTGTATTCTTAAGTAATTAATAACATATGGTAGCGGGATGGATGCAAAAAAAAAAATTAAAAATTAAAAAAAAAGGTGAAAAATGAGAATTGGGCAGAACGTTTTGAAACCTGATAATAATAATTAGGTGTTTCGTTGTGTTTGTGTAAACTATTTGAATAAGAGTCAATTGAGAATTGCAAAAGTAACAGGTCATCAACATTATGATGGATTATCAGGTCTAATGATCCGTACAGCAATTGAGAAGAAACAAGGGAGAAAAAATACCAGGAATATAAATCATTCTGATATATATAAATATAAACTCACGCTTAATTTATTTGATGATGAAGAAGCATAGCTAGGACATTTTTCAGTATTCGGATCATTGTCCTTGGAGCTTTAACAATTTGAAGAACTGCCCACAGAGGTGCGAGAACACACAGTAGATATACATTATTCTTCATTGACAGCTAAAATATGCTGGATTTGCAATATTGTCTCACAAGGTTGTTGTGTTTTGCCTACAGTTTTAGGCGTCCTTCCTATTTATAAAGAAGTTATATGGCATCACTGGTAATTGATGGAAGAGAAAATAAAGTCTGAAAATGTGTCCAAGTTTCTTGTCAATTTTGTTGAAGTTTCGGATGCTTAAGGTATTTTTGTTACTCCAATAAAGAGTTTCCAAGTCAGAGTCAAACCCCTTAAACGGGCTAACTATGAGATGAGCTGTTTCCTTTTCAGTCGACCCATCGGTTCAGCTGTCCTGTCTGATCCGGTTTCAAAAACATTGTGCTTATGTTTGTGTTTTTCCGATTGTGTTTTTTTAGTCAGTAATTCCTGGATAAGGGTCAATCCACACGCGTTTGCTTAAAAGGGAAATATCTTGCGAAATTGTGCTATCATTTTCTCTTTAACTTTCTCACCTCGTGTCAAAAATCTTGTAAAATCTTTTGGTAATTATTTGAATTGAATCGGCCATATTTATTTAACAAAAAATCAAATCCATATTGTTGTCGGTCAATGGCAGAATCAGTTTGGATTTTAAAGCTTTTTCTATTAAAGATTGAAAGCAATATGATACATAAAATAATAAATAAAAATAATTACATTGATTTCAAGGTAATTTAATTTAGAATGTTATTAAAATTAAAACTTAATATTAATTAATGAATAATACATATATACATACACACACAAGAACATTAAAAGTGAGGCCAAGTGAATAAAACTAAATCATGAAATACACAGAATAAATAAAAATGAAATATATAAAAGAGGGATTTGAAACATGTGAATTCATATTAACTTAGATATACTGTTAGAAAAAAAAAATTGAAAAAATACTGACCGCAATAAAAATAATGTAACTATCATGAAGATTGAATGATACAAAAGAACGGGTGCGGTATTGAATCGATCTTCCTGGAATTCGTGATCAGTATGAAGATTGGAAGGCTACAAAAGAAGGCAACAAAATATGAAAAACTTTTAACCTCATTAGTGCAAAAAATCGTTACTATATTGGGCTTTTACGCTGATTGTTGTGAAGATCGTGTAGAAATTATGATTTTTCATAAATAATTTGCGAGACTGTCGAGTTCTCCGCGCCCCCACCAAAAAACAAACACACACACACCCAAAAAAGCAACCTTTTCTACCCTAATTAACAAAATCACTGGTTGAAAACCGGTAAAGAAAGTCATTTTTAACTGCGGTAAGAAGGTAAAAGATCTTTTTACACTTGTGTCTGATAAACTTGATATGGCATTCAAATACTTTTTGTTTAATTCTGACTATTTTCCATTTGTCAACTTTTATGGGCAAAATTCTTTACCACAACAGCAAGTAATGGGAGAATCCTAGACATTACACCTCATAGAACTATTAACTTCTTATTAGATTAGGTTATTCATATATTTTATTTGACAAGTTGCAAAAGTAAGTGGGAGAATAATCTTCTTTTCAAAGATGTACTCATGTGAAGCTTAATTTCGGAACAAAAGAGAGCATTGATTAAACATATATATTCCAGTTATTAGTGGGTCACAGAAAACATATATAATTCATCAACATAATAAATTGCAACTAATAAAATTCAAATCTTTCTAGGGAAAAATAGCATGGCTAAATTAAGAAAAGTAATATTTTCTTCAAAAGTCAATGAATTTTCGAATTAGAATTTTTAATATGTAAGAAATTGGCTAACTATTCGAAAAAATTATTTAATTTCAAATTTCAATAATTGGCTTTAATATTATATTTTATTGGTGGGAATGACCTAAATTAAAGGATAGGAATTATGGTACTTTCTATTTATAACAATTTAGGGAGTCCTTCCCACTAATAAAATTTTCAGTGGGGGACTTTTCCCAAATTTTCCCCAAAAGAAGAGCCAGAAAATTTATACATTCTACCATATACAACACTTTCTCTTGTACAAAATACAAATCATCTTCTAAAAGAATTCTTTGGTCTATATTAATCTTTATTTACCAATTTTATTTCTCTGATCAATTCCTAAATGTTGCTCATCCTAATTTTTTTTCTATCCTTCGAAAATTTATTTAACATGTATAAAGTTGATTTTTTTTTTTAAATTTAATAATTTAACCACTTTTCATTTAGTTTGCTCGAGATGGGTGAAAATGACTTACATTTTCAACCAGCTGGAGTATACCACTTTATTCCTATATTTAAATCACTAGCTTGTACCTTATTCTTGCATCCCAATTAATGCAGTAAATTGTTAAAATTTTAAGATTTGGCCTTATTAAAATTTGTCACTCTCAATATTAACAAATTATTCTCACCTATTTCTTCTTTCTCACTTTAGAATTATGGAAATTAAATAGGGGTAAAATTAAAAAAACTGCCATTAATCACTCTACAAATAACTTATATTTAGAATAAAAAAATTTCTTCACAAATGACTTACATAGAACAACAAAGAAGTATATCCTATATTAACGGAGGAAAAAAAAAAGGTAGTATATCGTATGATTTTTTTGCTCGAAAGTATACCGTATGTGATTGACTCCAATAACGAGTTCAAGAAATTGCATTAATAGGCCGATACGAAATACCGTGTTATAACCGCGGGATGCTTATTTTCTATCATGATTTTATTGTCTTTTCTTTTCTTTTCTTTTTTGTGTTTTATATATTTTTCTTTTTGGCATCCTTTTCTTTATTCTGCGCAAGGCATTGAATGTTGAATGAGATTGTTACGACATTGAATGGTGTATGAGATTGTTACGACAGCTAACTTACGTATTTTGATTACTTAATTGGATAATTCAATAACCTAAAAGTATATACACACCATCGTCAAAATTTTAAGTTTAATTGTAATTATAATTGCCAATAAAAATTGGTCCACTTGAGAAGGATTTGACCCATATAATATCTATAAAGTCGTGAGGCTCATATCTCATCGTTAATATGCAAAGACTTTGTTGATGAACAATTTATAACTTCGGCCATCTTTGATTATCTTGAAATTTATACCCCTCATTAATTAGTCTTTAATTTCGTTTCATTTTTCTTTCTTTCTTTTTTCTTCTTTTGTTCACTATTTCTCTTCCTTTCACCCTCCCCGGTCGAGGCTCGACCGTTTGAATTAGTGGTAGTATAAGTAACTTATTTTCAATCTAACTTTTGTAAACATAAGATAGGATAAAAGTCGATTGTATATGTAATTTGTATTTTGATTGACAGGACAAAAGCAGATTTTTTTCCAAACTGAAACCTATTTAGATTGATAATTAAAAAGTTAGTTGAAATAGAAAATTACTGAAAGGAGCATGAATCTTATTGAATACTATATGTATGTGTGTGAGAGATAATTGATGAGAAAAATTAAAATTAAAATTTGATTATACAAAAGATAAATTATTGTTAAAAAAATAAAGAAGCACTAAAGTCTTTAATTAAATATATTTAATGGATAAAATTGTATATAAATTAGAGTGCATACAAATGTATATGAATATTTTTATACTAAAAATAGTACATTGTTAATTAGATCACTTATTCCTAACAAGTTGATCTCTAATTCTATCACAAACATAATTCATTTGTGTTGAAGATAATGTAGGAATATTTGATAAGGATACTACATCAAGTGTGCATCATTATTATTTCCATCATTACTTACTCATATTAGGAATGGTTCAATGGTGAAGAGCAGAGGAATGGTGACCAAATAACAGAGGGAAGGATGAAGGAGTGTTGACGGTGGTGACGAGTGAAGGTCACTGATCAGGTTCGAGCGTCTGCGTCTCAGCTTCTCATGCCTCCCAATCAAAACTTCAATGGTCTCTCAGGTTCGTTGTTGTGTCTTCACGGCACTAGGAAGAAGCTGGCAAACCGTCACCTGCTTCCTCCGCCGAACCCAAAGTTCTCTCCTCTAGTTTCAAAATCACATTCACGGCTCGATTCTCGTCTCAAAATTGTTAACCCACTTTCATTGATCTCCCACCATTTCGCATCTGTGATGGCGAGAACGAGGAAGAAACAGTGGCGATACCGCGGATGGATTTGCTCAACGCTCGGAAGCTACTTTTTCTGGCTTCTCCTCATAAGCAACTTTTTTATAAGCCCAGTTGGTTAGTTAGGAACCCAAACACCATACCACTGAACTTTTGTTTCCACTGAGCTTTTCTTGCCTTTCACTGAGCTTTAAGGCGTCTCAACGCCTTCCCAAACACACTACTCTGTCACGCCCAGTTGTCTTTACTTGTAATTAACTTTCCTCTTTATCAATTTGTAATTTTCTTTCTTACGTACCGTGGGAAACGCTGTTCTTTTAATAAAAGAACCTATATTATAATGTTATATAGAGCGGCCAAATAAGAGAATATGATATGTATAGAAAGCACTGTCTTTTGAATATTATTATTACTACTACTACTCAAAGGTTCGAATTGACTTCATGCTTTTTTAAGTTGACGAAGATCAAGAACCCTTTTTAGAATTTAGCTTCACGTTTTCTGTTAAATTTCGGGGGTAGAGACGTGTGGGTGAATCGTAAATGCCTGACAACGTTACTCGGATGGTGGATGTTTCATCAGTACGAAGCATAGTTGGGTCTTTACACAGGGAGGAACAAAGAAGGTAGAATTTTATGGTCTTAACTGGTGGGGGAGAGAGAATTCAATTATTCTTTTACCAGCTTGAGATATTGAAATATCCATATCCATCTCATTTTTTTGAATTAACCTACACTGCGCTAAAGAGACGAATCCCGGGCAGCACGTTTGTGAGGCGAAAACCTTTTAGCTTTAAGCTTTTTAAAAGTAAACCCTTTGTCAAATGAAAAAAAAAAAAAAAAAAAACACTAATCAAGCAATTTCTTAAATGAAAAAAATATCCATCTCATTATGTCTCATAATATTTCATATTATATTAATTAAGGATGTATTGCTTGAAAAATTCTTTTAAATTATCTTAATTTGAACATTTAAAATATGTACTTGAAATAAGTTTTTACTCTGACAAAAACAAATGAATTAATCAAATAATTTCTTAGGTCTCACTCGCTCATATATACTCCCTCTTTGGAACCTCCATTTGGACAGCTTTTTAGACAAAAAGCCCAACGAGAAGCTCGGCAAAGAAAAAACCCAGTTGAATGTGTTTGAAACCAGCTTTTATCCCACTAGGCTTGGAAAAAAATGCTCTGTTTGCTTTGACACTCCATGAGGCTGCTTTTAGAAAAAAGCTCTCGGCTTTTTTACATGGCCCCGCCACCAGGAATTATGATTTCCCCTCGGCTCGAGTGGGGCCCCACCAACAAGTTTTTTTTTTTTTTTTTTTTTTAATTCTTTCATATAAATTCTTTATACTTAATTAATATAGTAAATATAAATTTAAATATATTTATAAATAATAAATACATTTACTTTTCCTTTTCATTTTCATTTTTTCAATTATAAATTTAAATTTTTATCTTTATTTATCACAATATATACAACTAATATTAATATATGTAGTATTTAATAAGACTCATGCCCTTTTTAGTCATTCTTTTTTATCTTAACTGACTTTTCAATGACTAAACCAAACACATCTCTGTTTGGGGGGAAAAAAAAACCACTTCTGACACCGTCAATCTAAACATAAATGTGACATTTACAACCTGACTTTTTTCTATCGCTTCTACAAAAGTCGATGGAAAATAAGCCACCGCTCCCATCACTAACCCAAACAAGCCTATATGCTTGCTTTTCTAATGAGGCGGCGGCGGCTGCTCACCTATTCAAGCTCTGTATGTGCTGCTGCCTCCGTCACAGCTGCCACCTGCCGCCATCTTACAAGCACTATTATCAAACTAGCCATTAGTTTATTAAGGGCACACTTTTCTGTAAGTCCAATGGTTTCTCTTTGCAATAATTTCACGAAATATTCCCCAATGCTTCGAGTCAAATAATCCCCATTCACAAAAAAATCAAGACACTAAAAGCAATTTCTAAAATTTAGTATTTTATCTGGTGTACACTAATATTGTTTGTCTTTTCTCTCTTTCCTTCCCTCATTTTGTATGAGCTTGCATAGTGTTTGTCATTTATTTCATAGGCACATGTATTTCTTTTATTAGAGGCAATCGTGTTTGAGACACTCTCAAGTACTAAATGTTGGCGCCTCTCTCAATGGAGATTTGAACATTAGTTCGCCTCATTATGAAGGACTAGCCTCTTCTACTAGACCCAACCCGTATCTTTACATGCATATAGTATAATACACCTTTGTTATAAATTAACATGAACTTAAAGGAGAGCTCAGTTATATATTCCAAAAGACTGCTTTATTAGAAGGCTCCCCAAAGTGGGGCTCATAACAAAGCATCCTTTTTAAGCGGTATAGCGCCCCCTGTGGCTCCACATCATGACATTTCACTCTGTCTCTTGTTAACTAGAAACCTTCATGGGTACGGTATAGCGCCCTTCCATCAACATTAGGCTCATTAAAATATATATTCCTCAATTTTTTTCTTATAAAACTTACTATTATTTTCTATAAACGCTTTTTCTACCTATATGGAAATTAATTATTTTATATCAACCAATTTTTTATTCATTTAATTATATATACTATATATCTCATTTTCTTCCAATCTTTACCTATACGGCCCCAATAATATTTCTTTTAAGTTTATCCTCTGACTTTTGAAAGATTAAGAAATCATTTACGTTTATTATAGTTTGGGATTCTTTCTAGGATAAAAAAATTTTAAGCTCTTCTAAAATAAATAAATAAAACTATGCTATCAACGACAAACCTCTCATGGGTAAAGAAATCTTTTTTATTTAAAAATGGCTAATTTAGTTTTAATAAATATTAAAATTTTAAATATTAGATTACCAGAAAGCAGTGATTATTTAATCAAACGACCTAACCATCGTCAACTAAATTCATTAGCGGCTCGATTTGGATTAAAACTATTTTCATGATTGAGGCATCTAACATCCATGATTTTTCCACCTTTAGTATACATACGGAAGCCTTATGTTTCTGGTGGATCAATAATACAAGCCCATAAACTGATGCTTATATATTTACCTTTGGTTTATTCTTAATTTGGCATCTCAAGTTTAGTGGTCCAACTTTAGAGATTCATAACTAATTCTAGATGTAACGGCCCACCCATCGGAGAGACAATTGTCCCCAGAATCACTGCTCCGAATGCCTGCATGGGTGCCCAACAGAGGGACTACTATCCCCGAAGCCACTTCTCCGAAAGACTGCGTGGTTGCCAGCCTCCACTGAGACAGGTAATTCATGCATACAAATTCTCATGAGCACTGGAATTTTTACTATACATTATGCATTGAAATGGTAACCATGCTATGAAAAGAAGTTTAACCTAGGCAGTCATGAACATGCAAATTAAATTCATAGATTGAGGCTGGCCTATGAGCCCCGATTGGTCACCATCCATCTTACACATCAATCACACATTCAAAAGCCACATCGTGAATTTACATAGCTAATGGAATTACTTATACATATTCCAACTTCTAATAAAATAATGCTACCGTACTTATACATATTCCAACTTCTAATAAAATAATGTTCATTTATCCTTCCACTTATCCTTCTGCTTTCATTCGGAAGCTTGTAACCTACCATGTTTAATTATTGGGGGTGAGATTCAAAAAGTCCCGGTAGCAAACATTCACCACTCAAACACACATTGCAAAGCTTAGCATCCTAATATGCTTGCAACTTGGTAACTCCAGAATATAATGACATGTTTATTAAGACTATCATGCATTAATTGTAATCACATAGGCCCACGACATGTTTAAAACATAATCGTATTTATAAATACATAATTTCACATAAGCATACAAACATGTCAATTTATGCAAGCAACAACCAAGCATATAAGAATAAGGTAAAGTTTACTACCTTAAACCTTTCACTTTTCTTTCTTTACCTTCCATGCTTGGAGTTTTAAGGCCCATTTGGTACGGGGAAGATTTAAGGAGGGAAATGAATGGAAGGGAAGATTGAGAGGGAACTTAAAAAGTTAAGTTGTTTGGTAGACATGGGAAGGAAACTTAAGTTGAGGGAAAATGAATTGTTTGGTATGAAGAATTGGATGTTGGTTAAGTGGGAAGGTGAGGTGAAATTCCTAAAATGCCCTTCAGACGTTCGAACGAAAAAGTTATGTTCAAACGTAATAGGCACCAAATCGCCTGTGTTCAAACGTAAAATCTAACAGTGGCTTGAGGTTTACATCAACAATTTCACAACCCTATAGACAGAAAACCAGACCACTGGAACACATAAACTAAATGGAGATGCATGTAGAGGAATAACCTGATGAATGGATGAAGGAATAGTTTAAATGGAAACAACAGAGGGTTGAGAAGAATTCAGAAATAGAGAAGCCGATGGGTGGTCTAGTCTTTCCTCTCCCATGCGACGTGCTTGGTAGAGAGGAAGAAGAAGGCGAAGATGATGGAAGAGAGTCGAAGCTCTATGTTCTCGTCGGTGCTCTAGTTTTGCTTCCCGACATCGGGTCTGTCGGTTGTGGTGAAGGGTGAGGGAAGAAAGGAATGTCGCCGAACAATGATAAAGAAGGTGAGAGTCGCCGACGACGGAAATGGAGAAGGAAGGTGGAGGAAGGAAGGATCAAATCGATTAACACGAACCACAATCTTCATTTTTCTACAAACTAGATTCACGGTTGACAAGGGGTTTTTTAGTCCAGCAATTTCACTCTCCCAGGAAACTTTCATGAGCTCGCCACTTTTTGAGGGATTCAATTTTCCCACGTTTAAGGGAAGATCGGGTCAGGGCGAGATGTAACACACCTACCAGCCTCGCCTTTCGGGTGGCGGGCAAATGTGGTCCTTTACTTTGAAACCAATTTTATAATTTAAATATTTTTTTTTTAGAAATCCAAGCCCAAGATATTTATGTCGTGTATCGAGTATAAGCAAGCAGAGCGCATACCGATTTGGACAAAACATACTGATAAAATAAAGTGCAGTAGGTAAAGGTTTTCCCCGGTGGGATTAGAATATAGTCATCCCGCATAAAGTGTCAAACGGCCAAACTTATAATAATACAGTCACCCGGGTAATCAAAATAAATATCCAAAATCAAATCCCTCCTAGCTCAGTCTTGCCCTGCATGCCTACCTTCACTGCTCGGCGCCAACCTAGAAGTGCTCCCGGAACCCTTGCAAAAGTCTGGGATTCATAATTGAATCCCGTAGTAACCGTTAATCTCATATAACATGTGTATGCAATGCATGTAAGTTACCATAATCGTGAAAAAATACAAATCATACAAAGATTCGCAAACACGCGCAGAATGTAAAAGCATACCACACGATGCAACATATACTACTAAGGACCAAGTCCTAAGAAACGCAGGACCGCTCAACGAGCAAGCCCCGGATCCACAACGCTAGGAAAATCACAAAGAGTCGCTCCAAACCCACCACATTGAATGCACATAATGCATGTCCCTTTTCGTGTGACACGGATCCATAATCATGGAAAAACAGACATACAAAGTAACACAAGAAATACGAAGATTAAGGTTACTACTTGTTGGTTGACCTCTTTTTAAACAATAAATATTTCGTCTCGGCACAATTCCTCAAATAGCCCTAAAATAATAATAAATTATAATTATAATTATAATTGAGCCCACCTCAATAAAATTTCTATTTAATAATTTAGGATAGGCCCATTTCATATGTCCATATTTATTAAATCCCTTTTTCTCTTTAAGGAATTTAATATGAGCTTACTTTTCCCCATTTTCGTCCACAAACCTTGAAATTCCAGAAACAAAGGACCAACTTTAAAAATTCATATTTAATTCTAGAAAACTCCTTTTGGGGTGGTTCAAAATCCCAATTTATCCTTATTATGTCTATTTTCAACCAAAAATACTAGTTTGGGCCAGTCACCAACCGAAACCCATTCATAGCCCAAAACACATCTGCTGTTCAAATTAAAGTCCAGAAACAGAGGTTATTTTTTTAAAATTAATTTCTCCCAATACAGAACTCATGTTATTACAAATAATAGACCAAACTAATCCTTGAGATGTCTACTTTTTCCTTGTAAAATTTAATAATTTTTAAAATTCATTTACTTGGTCAAGAATCAAATTGAACCCAGGTGACTCCACAGAAAAATCCTGAAATCAGCAACCAGCTTCCATTTGTACTTCTAAAAATGTGATCCAAACTCAACCTCATATAAAATCTTATTTTGAACACTTTAAAATCATCAAAAAACAACAAAATCAACTCACAACTACATGGAAACACAGCTGCACGAAAATCACTTTTTAATCACCAAAATGTCATGCTTCATTTTAATTTCACATCTTGCTTCATATCCTTCATATACCAAGTTTAGTCTACCATTTAAAACCATAACCTCAACTCATTCTTTCTCTCTTCATCTTCCATTTTTTTTATTACTATTTCCATAATTAATATTGAAAGTGGAGCTAAATACCCAAGAGGGGGTGAATTGGGTATTCTAAGAATTTTCGAGGATTGCCCTGTTTTCTATCAGCAAAAACAGAGATGAACAGAGTAAGGAGAGAATAGCTGGACACAAAGATTTATATTGGTTCGGTCCTAACAACTTGACCTACATCCAGTCCCCAGACTCTTTGGGATTTTCACTATCACAAAGATTACACACTCTGTACTCAAGAAGTAGTTCTCTCACTAGAACTCACTCCCACTTACAAGTTGTAATCAATGAACTCCCAAATCACCAAGTCCCCTTGACTTGTGATTCTTTACAATAAATGATTTACAAGTAAAAACTCTCTCTAAGAGTAGATAATGATAAACACTGAAGCTTATGTATCAAAAGATACTACACAGTTGAAAACAGAGGGAATAAATGCAAGACTTGAATGATTTTCGTTTTCAGTAGTTGTAGTTGTTGAGAAGAATTGAATGCAGCTCTATTTATACTCAGAGTGCATTAAATGACCGTTGGATTTATCAATATAACCATTGCTTTGATTAACCAAAGTTTTGGTTAAGCTTTGGTCTTCTTCTCTCTCTAATCTGCACTTAATCCAGCTGGGTAGAAGATCAGAGTTGACTCTTTGCAAATTAATCCGTTGGAGAAGCAGTTGCTTGTTGTAGAAATCATTCTTTAATGCTTTGCAACCGTGTGTAGATGGATTACCCAAAAGAATGCAACTTTCTTGGTTTGCATTTAATGTGCTGACATCACTTTTGCTTTTGCTTTAAACCTTCAATGTACATTCTCTAATCTCTCTGAAACTCAGCAATAAAATGGTTAAACATGTCTAGGAACATTAGAGAATAATCATAGGAAGTATTAAGATCAAACAAGAAGGTATTGCAAATTCGTCAGATTTGAATTCCTGAAGACGCTGAGAAACCTGGAGGTTTCTTCCATAAACCTCGAGGTTTTGGACTGTAGCAAGTGAAAGAAGTTTAAGTCCAAAACATCAAACCTGGAGGTTTCTCCAAAACCTGGAGGTTTTCAAAGTGGTAGAAAAGCATCACTCTCTCGAGTGTCAAAACCTCGAGGTTTTCTCGTAAATCTCGAGGTTTCACTTTGAGAGTGAAACCTTGCAACAACACGCCAAGAGCAAACCCGGAGGTTTTTCTCGGAAACCCGGAGGTTTTCAAAGTCGAAAAGTGTTTGCTCTTCGGATGTCGAAACCTTGAGGTTTTCTAGAATACTCGAGGTTTCACTTAGATTTCAAAATTCTCGCTTTTGCGCCAAAACAAAACTGAGGTTTGAGAGAAACCTGGAGGTTTCGAAAACTTGGAAAAATGCAGAACCTCTCGCCTAGACAAACCTCGAGGTTTTCCGAACCTAGAGGTTTCTCATATTTTTGAGAAACCCGAGAAACACTTGTTGAGTTCAAACTCGGAGGTTTTCCTCAAACCTCGAGGTTCGAAAACCGGCGATAAACCGAGTTTTCTCTCGGAAGGGCAAAACCTCAAGGTTTCTTGCCAAACCTCGAGGTTTCACATAACTTTGTGAAACCTAGATTTTTCAAGTTGAAAGCACGTAACCTTGAGGACTCCTCCGTAAGACCAAACCTCGAGGTTTTTGTGCAAACCTCGAGGTTTGCTCTCACAGGTGAGTTTTTTAACAACCGAGAGCAAAACCTCCCGCTTTGTTTACAATTATTAGAGATCATCAAAACCCTTAGAGAACTAACAAATATATCCTGTTAGAAAAATAAATACCATTGACTAATACTACTTGGTGAAAAATTCTTGTATTCCATTAATTGATTTACATGAAAATTGGGGATGTTACACACTCGTACTCAAGAGTAATTCTCTCTAGAACTTACTCCCCCTTACAAGTTGTAATCAATGAACCCAATCACCAAGTCCCCAGACTTGTGATTCTTTACAATAAATGATTTACAGATAAAAACTCTCTCTAAGAGTGAATAATGATAACACTGGAGCTTTTAGTATCACAAGATACAATACAAGTGAAAACAGAAAGGTAGTTGAGAAACTTGAATGCAATTCATTTTCAGCAGGTGTGTTGTTGTGAAGACTTGAATGCTACTCTATTTATACCAAGACAACATTAAATGACCGTTGTAATCTTCAATATAACCGTTGCCTTCGTTAGACAAGGGTTAGCTTAAGCTTTGGTCTTCTTTTCTCTCTAATCTTCACTTAATCCAAATTGCGTAGTTCAAAGTTGACTCTCGCAAATTAATCCATTGGAGTAGCAGCTACTAGATGTGGAAAACATTCTTTAATGCTTTGCAAACGTGTGCAGATGGATTACCCAAAAGTATGCAACTTTCTGGATTTTTAAATGTGCTGACATCACTTTTTTGCTTTTGCTTTAAACCTTCAATAAACATTCTATAATCTGTCTGAAACTCACTAACAAAGTGGTTAAACATATCTAGAAACATTAGAGAATAATCATAGGACGTATTAAGATTAACCAAGAAGGTATTGCAAATTTGACTGATCTGAATTCCAGACTCTGCGATGTAAACTCGAATTTATTCATGTAAACTCGAGTTTTCAACAAGCACTTAAGTCAAAACTCGAAGTTTTAATATCAAAACTCGAGTTTCCTCCATCCAGAGAGGAAAGTCGTGATTTGAGCTCGGAGCACATTTTTGAAAGAAACTCAAAACTCGAGTTTTGGACTTTTAATGAAAACAATGAGTTTAAGTCCAAAACATCAAAACTTGAGTTTTCATTCAAAACTGGAGTTTTTAAAACATTGAAAATGTTCAAAGCTCTCGAGTTGGCCAAAACTCAAGTTTCCAAACAAAACTCAAGTTTTCATTTAAGTATGAAAACATTGAGAGATCTGAGCCAAAACAAAACTTGAGTTTCAAAAGGGTAACTTGAGTTTTCAAAACCTTGAAAAGATGCATTGCTCTGGCTTGACCAAAACTGGAGTTTTGAAATCAAAACTCGAGTTTTCATATAATTATGAAAACCTTGAAGAAATTGTGCCAAGTCAAAACTTGAGTTTTCTCTGAAGACTTGATTTTTCAAAGACTGAGTAAAAACTTGAAAACTCTCTGTCAAGTCAAAACTCGAGTTTTGAAGTCAAAACTCGAGTAACTTAGAGAAAACTTATGAAACTCGAGCAAAACAAAATCCTGGAGTTTTAGCGTGAAACTGAGTTTGCATATGTTCAAAAATTCAAGACTCTCTATCTTGCCAAAACTCGAGTTTCCAAATCAAGACTCGAGTTTTGTCCTCGCTGAAAATAATGTGAAGTCTCTCGTGTGAGGCAAAACTCGAGTTTTCTCGATCAAAACTCGAGTTTGTCTTTAAGTGAAAAACTCGAGTGCTCTTTGTAAGCTCCCAACACTCGAGTTTTCATTTGAAAACTCAATTTTTGCTTTGATCACCGAAAATGAGCAACTCTCTCGCCAAGGCCAAAACTCGAGTTTTGAAGCCAAAACTCGAGTTTTGAAACCAAAACTTGAGTTTTGTCTTGACAAGTAAGTTTTTCAACTTACCAAAGACAAAACTATAACTTGTGTTTACAATTGTCAGTTATCATCAAAACACATAGAGAACTAACATTTTCCCCCTTTTTGTTGATGACAACACTTGTAAACCATACTTCCAAGAATTTGAGAGATTATGCACCTTGAAATGAAATTGTTCAAAAACTCAGTGACAGAATTTCAAGATTTTGATAGAGGTACCATTTTGAAATTTTCTGTGTGCTTGAAATTGCCTTCATGCTTTTTGTTAAAACATGATATATGGACAATCAGAGATAAACAACAGGAGCAATGAACAGATGGGCAGAGAACAATAAACAAATAGGGCAATTTCATTCATAGAGTGCAGAATACAAAATGAAACAAAGTGCTAAATGAAACAGAAAGCTACAGACACTATAGAATCCTCAAAACTCAAATTCTAGCTAAGCTAAATGCCTTTCTCTCCCCCTTTGTCATCTTCAATTAGAGGAGGAGCTAAGATAGAGGATACATGGAGAGGGTTGATAAGTGGAGTAGGAGGAGGGGAATCATGGTGAAGGACCTCTGTGGAGGGAGTGTGATGGAGAACCTCAGTAGAGGGAGAAATGGGGGATGGGAGAATTTTTGTGGTTGGTGTAGAGATAGGAATTGGTGAAGGGAAAATGGGGGTTGTAGGGTCAGGTGAGGGTGAAGGGACATGAGGGCTGGTGAAAGTGAAGGAAGGGGAGGAAGATGTCTCAAGTTCAGGCTTTGGGTGTGAGGAACTTGGACCAAAGACCACCCAAATGCGGCGAGCCAATCCCAAGATGCTTCATAATCTTCTCAACCTTGTCACCCAGGCTAATGTTTGAGACCAGTTGAGTAGACAGCTTGGCCTCAAGATCCATGACCTGATCAGAAAGCTTACTATGTGACTTTTTAGATTGCTCTTTCAGCCCATCAAGCTGAACCTTCATAGCTTCCTTGACATCCACACTCTTATGATTTCCAACTCTAACCTCAGCAACTAGCTTCCCAACCTCAAATTCAAGTCTGATAGACAACTGAGCAATAGCACGATCCATAATGTCTTTGACCCAAGTCTCAAAATCAGAAGGCAATGAGGACTGAGCAGGAGCAGATTGGGCCTCTTGAGCTCTGGACTAAGATCTTCTTGCCTGAGATTGTGAAGGAGCTCGAGACGCGCCTGCACTTTCTCCCTCAACAATGATCTTCATGTAATTAAGCCGGTTCTTCCCAAAAGCAATTGGCTTCTTGATGGAATCTGAGGACCCGATACCAAATCTTGTGGTAAAATAAGATCACAAAACCGAGATGGGTAAGGAATGTGAGAGGGTTGCCCGTATGAAAATTTAAACTTGATCATCTCTTTGAAAATCCAATGACCAAGATCAAAAGGGGTTTGCCTCACAAAAGCCGCAAACACAGATAGTCCTTCGAGTGAAGTGGGTAAAGTTCCTACCCTTCTGGATAAAATTCTTGGAGTAAATGTACCAGAGAATTCTGTTGATGTTGGACATATCAGCTGGTTTGAAAGAGAGGGTGTGAGACTGATTTGCAGGAAAGGGCTTGTTGGGACAAAGAGCATTGAAGATCTCACGATTGCTCAAGCTAATGTCAGGAACAGGAGGTGGATTGGCAATCTTCAAAATTGTGTTAATGATAGAAGCAGATATGGTGAATTTAACACGTTTAACACAAGTGGTCACTCTTTCCTCAATCAGATTTCCCTCAGAATCCAAAATGTTATCAGAAACCATGTTAGAATAGAAATTTTTAACAATATTTGGGGTATAGGAGGCTGAAATCGAAATGAAGGATTCATAGTCTTTTAACCAAGGTGTCAAATCCAGATGATGCTCTTCTTTGAGCTTGACTAAATCTACTGAAACAGAGGGACAAAAAGCTTTATTCACGAAGAATTCCTTAAACCTGTCTCGCTTCTTCTTTTGACATTTGAGTGACACAGATGAAAAATCTTCTGGAGCAGAGGCATGGTTGTAAATTTCTGTGATTTCATCTTCCTCAAACTCAGTGACATAAGGAACAGGTGCTTCAGGAGCAGGGTCAGGCATGAAGAAGCTTGCCCCTTTTCAGGAGTAGAAGCAGTCCTTGATCTCTTGGCTTTGGGAGGCTTAGGGATGTCTGGAACCTTCGATTTCCCTCTGCCTTCTGGTGATGGAACATGCTCATGGCGCTTCTTTGAGCGGATTTCTAGAGATTCAGTGGAAGAGTCCTCTTTTTCCTTGGACAAAGACTCGCAGCTCTCTTCTTGCTCCTAGATCACGGTGAATTCTTGCTAACGCCGTGGCCAAATCGATTAGGGCGAGTTTTCACCCTCACAGACATTCGGAGGAGTAACTCGATGGATTGATTCCCTTTTAGGGTTAACAAGATCGGGGTAGTAAAGGCTGCGGAGAGGTAGTCGAAGACATCTCTAGGGTTTGAGAGGAGGATTTGGTCGAGAAGGGGAGAAATCGGAGATTTGGAGAAGATGAGGGTGAAAGAGACAAAGGAGCGCTAGGTCAAAACTTTTGAGTTTTGAAGCGAGTTTTGAAGAACTTAAACAATAACTCATTTAAATAGACACGATTAAAACTCGAGTTTTGATGAATGGTTACTAACCTGGACTTCAAAGGTGTAAGGTGAACCTTTGAACTTTTATACCAAAACTCGAGTTTCGCATGAAAACTCGAGTTTTCACCACTCTTCAAAACTTGGTTGCTCTCTCCGATGGAAACTCGAGTTTCCAACTTACAAACTCGAGTTTTCAACTTCTTCAAGAATCTGAAGTTTTTCTCTCTCCCCGATAGTCATTTTCAAAACTCGAGTTTTGCACCCAAAACTCGAGTTTTCACTCCTCGACAGCAAACATCACAATTTCAAGCATCCTACACAAAATACAACTAAATACTTTGATGCTTAAGTTAGTAACATTCAATCATCAAAACCATAACTAACATTGAGTGAGAAATACTTACAACTCATTGGGATTTACCATTCCCAATTCACTTCTTATGAAATTGAATTGTTCCTTAGCCAATGGTTTGGTGAAGATATCAGCAAGTTGAAGATGAGTTGGGATGAACATGACTTTGACATCCTTCTTCTAAACATGATCCCTTATGAAGTGATGCCTCACATCAATATGCTTGGTCCGAGTATGTTGGACTGGATTCTTTGCCAAGCTTATTGTGCTAGTGTTGTCACACAATATTGGATCTCCTTCAAATTGATTCCCAAGTCTGATAGTTGCTGCTTGAGCCACAAAACTTGAGCATAGCAACTTGATGCAGCTACATATTCAGCTTCTGTAGAAGATACAGCCACACTTGGTTGTTTCTTGCTGAACCATGACACAAGTGAGCCACCAAGAAATTCACATTGGCCACTTGTTCTCTTTCTATCATTCTTGTATCCAGCATGATCTGAATCTAAATATGCCACCAAATGTTCAGGTTGACCTTTGGGAAACCACAATCCTAGTGTCTTTGTGTCAGCAAGGTATCTCAATATTCTCTTCACATGTTCAAGATGAGACTCCTTGGGAGCCGATCGAACCTTGCACACATTCCTACACTGAATTGGATGTTTGGATGGCTTGCAGTCAAATAGAGCAATGATCCAACCATTCCTCTATATCTTGTGATGTTGAAGTCCTTGCCTTCTTCATCAGCATCCAATGAAGCAGTTGCACTCATTGGAGTGTTAGCACCATTGCATTGGTCCATCCCAAACTTCTTCAGCAGATCATTGAGGTACTTGGTCTGAGATATGAAGATTCCATTCTTCTTTTGCTTGATTTGCAGACCAAGGAAATAGTTGAGTTATCCCATCATGGACATCTCAAACTCTCCCTGCATATTCTTAGCAAATTCTTCACACAAAGCATCGTTAGAAGCACCAAATATAATATCATCAACATATATTTGGACAATCAAAATTTCACCAAGCTTATTACTCTTTATGAAAAGAGTTGTATCTCGCTTTTCCTCTAATAAAACCTTGATCAAGAAGGAATTTGCTTAATTGCTCATACCAAGCTCTAGGAGATTGTTTAAGGCCATAAAGGGCTTTCTTGAGACGATAAACATGATCTGGATGATGTTCACTTTGAAAATCGGGAGGTTGTTCTACATAAACTTCCTCTTGAAAAAAACCATTTAGAAAAGAACTTTTTACATCCATTTGGTAGAGCTTGAATTGCTTAACACAAGCAAAGGCTAGAAGAACTCTAATAGCTTCCAATCTTGCCACTGGAGCATAAGTTTCTTCATAATCAATTCCTTCTTCTTGATTATAGCCTTTAGCAACCAATCTTGCCTTGTTCCGACAATGATTGCTGACTCATCTCGTTTGTTCTTGAATACGCATTTAGTGACAATGACCGGATGGTCCTTAGGCCTAGGTACCCAATCCCAAACTTGATTTCTATCAAATTGATGTAACTCCTCTTGCATTGCTATCACCCAATCATTGTCTGAAAGGGCTTCATCAATCTTAGAGGGTTCAATATGTGATATAAAAGCAGAAAAGGTTACTTCATTCAAGGTGCTATTTCTAGTTCTTACTCCTTGATTCACATCACCTATTACTTGGTCCAAAGGATGATTCCTAATGAACTTCCAAGCTCTAGGCCGAGACTCGATCGATTTTCAAGATTGTTTTGGGATCAGCCTCGAAAACATTTTCAGGGTTTTCAATAGATGCAGGAGTAGTTTTGGAAAAGAATTGATTTTTGAAAACGTTTCCTTCATCATCATCCAAAGGTTTATTAGATTTGGATTCACAGAATACAACATGCATAGATTCTTCAACAATACGAGTATGAGTATTAAATACTCTATAAGCTTTACTCCTATTCGAATGACCCAAAAATATACCTTCATCTGCCTTGGGATCAAACTTTCCCAAATTATCCTTACCATTGTTGTGGATGAAACACTTACATCCAAATATATGCAAATGGGCCAGATTTGCTTTCTTCCTTTATACAGCTCATAGGGAGTTTTGTCCAACTTCTTCCGGAGGTATGCCCGATTTGAGATGTAGCAAGCGGTGCTCATTGCATCAGCCCAAAATACTTGAGAAGTGTTGTTCTCATTCAGCATAGCTCTTGCCATCTCGGTGAGGACCCGATTCTTTCTTTCCACAACACCATTTTGTTGAGGAGTCCTTGGGGCTGAAAAGTTGTGGTCTATCCCCATGCTTTGTCACAAAACTCAGCCAATGCATTGTTTTTGAATTCTCCTCCATGGTCGGGCTTCGATTCTGAAATAGAGAAACCTTTCTCGCTCGACCTTCTTGGCAAACACAACAAACTGATCAAATGTTTCATCTTTAGAAGATAAGAATATTGTCCATGCAAATCTAGAGAAGTCATCAACTATGACCAAGGTATAAAGATTGCCACCAAGGCTTTTTACTCTAGCTGGTCCAACTAGATCCATATGAAGTAATTGAAGAGGTCTATATATTAGTTGAAATCTCATTTTTAGATTTGAAAGATGATTTGGTTTGTTTTCCCTTTTGACAAGCATCACAAATCATGTCATTTTTGAAATGAAGTTTAGGAACACCAATGACCAAATCCTTTTTCAATAATCTGTCAAGTTGAATCATATTGACATGAGCTAATCGCTTATGCCATAGCCAACTTTCATTCAAATTACTAACAAAACATTTTTCAGAAACAAAACCATTACTATAGAGGTTAAGTGTATAACAATTGTCATCTCTAGGGGCTCTAAATAAAGCTTTTGATTTTATGTTTTCTAAAGGGAGGATATCCTTGCTCACAATCAAGCACTCCTCAGAATCAAAGATAACTAAGTTACCTTTATCAGTGCTTTGACTCACACTGAGGAGATTATGGCAAAGTCCTTCCACAAGGTAGACATCTTTGATGAGTGGTCCTTCATTGTTGCCAATTTCACCAATTCCAGCAATCTTTCCAGATTGATCTCCACCAAAGGTCACCTTACCACCATCCTTGGGCTTGATTGAGGCAAATTTGGATTGGTCTCCCGTCATGTTCCTAGAGCATCCACCGTCAATGTACCATTTGTTGGATTTTGATGCTCTTAGACAAACCTGCAAGACACAACAAATTAGGGCTTAGGTAACCATCTTTTCTTGGGTCCTTTGGGGTTAGTTTGTGTCTTAGGAACGTTGTAAGATCCCTTTGGCACCCATTGATAATTCCCTATGGGTTTATTCTTTCTTTCCTTCTTATGAAAGCAAGATGAAGTAGTATGAACCTTTCGGTTACAATAATTGCAATGTGCAAAAGGATTTGATGAATGCACATATTTTCTAAAATAGTTCATGTAAGCTTTTTCACCATATTTCTTTTTCCCTTTCTTTTTGTCAAAATCAGGTTTGTAACCAATTCCTGGTCTATCATTTATAAACCTTTGTTGTTTCAAAATAACATTGAGCATTTCACTACCTCTAGTGAATTTCTCAAGTGCCTTTATGAGATGCATTCTTTTTCTTCAAATCAATGCAATCATCACAAATAAGATTTTCGGGAAAGAGAGATTTTCTACTTGTTGTTCAAGAGTTGAAGTATTTATCGGCAAGTTTTTCAAATTCTCGATTGCACAAGAAGGTATTCACGAATAATTCATCATAAGATGGTTTTGAATCATATACCTCATTATTGTTAGCATGTTGCTCTTATTCTTCAGCAACTAAGCAAATATTTGCTTTCTCTTCCTCATCAGCATCATCTTCATCGCATGAGCTATGTCACACCCGAAACCTAGAGGGGTGACCGGCACGGAATATGAGAGGACTCACATTCCTTAAGCCTTAGACTTATAAACATGCAATTCAAAATACATGGATCCTACCTATAAATTACATGGAGCTTCTATCTCTAAATAATAATACAAAAGTCTGGGGTTATGATTACATCAACTAGAAATACTACAAAATGGATCAGCGAACTCTAAATCCTTAAGGAGGCTCTTCACTGCTCAGCGGGAGGTTCAAGGTCGGCAATCTCATCTGAACCAAAGCAAATTTTCCAGTGAATAACGTCCCATTATTATAATTTAATAAATTGCAAAAGTAAAATAATTCAAACATCTTTCTCTTTTGACAATAGCAATATATCAATAAATCTCAATTTCTAAACCATACGTTCAGGAATAAAAATAGAATTGTATATAAAATATCGTTAATAAGATAATTTCATGTACGAAATAAAATCCTTGATTTCATATAGTCAATTTAAAACATAATTCTCAAACCTCATCTTTCCATAGAACTTCTTATAGAACGGATGACAAGCGTGGCCACACAGTCCACAAGGGTAACTAACCAAGCATGACTCAAGGCCATGAAACAAGCATGGACACACAACATCCGAGGGTAAACTAACCAATCATGGCTCAAAGCCATGAAACAAGCATGGACACACAGTCCATGAAACAAGCATGGACACAAAGTCCATGAAACAAGCATGAGAACAAATCCCATGAATATCAAGCGAGCTCGAGGTTAACCATGGTGCACCAAGAACTAACAAGATCAGCTTGTTAGTAACCAACGTTCTGTATTCAGCCCTTTCCAAAACATTTTCAAACATGCTTGGGATAATTTATCAAAGTAATAAAAATACTTCCTTCAAAATAATAACAGCTCTATCTCATACTTTATAATCAAATCCCCAAAGATGAAGTTTCATAAACGATATTTCAAAGTTTACCTTCAAATTCAATCGCCAATATAATCCTTTTAATTTAAAACACTAAAAACTCACGTGAAAACATTCCATTTCAAATAATAAATCCAAGTTTATAAAATTTCAAAAATGCAAGATCATTTCAATATAAATTTTATGAAAACTATCTCAAAAGTCTCCTTTCCATTTAACTCGCAAAATCATGAATTATGCTTTAAAACAATTGTAAGAAAATACATAACAATAAATAAAATCACCATTCTTTAGTCATATACTATCAAGAAATATTCTTTCACAAAATCATACTTTTAATTATGGAAATAAACATAAAATTTTAATAATAAAAATATCATTTTTTTTAAAAAAAATTTAGGGACGTTATTCACTCACCAAGTTCTCCCTCGAAACTATACCTTTACCAACATCCTTTGGGTTCACTTTTCTCTTGAGCTCAAGCAATTGTCAATTCCTATAAATTTTCAGATTCATAGAGTTATCATCTACTCTTAATCTAAAAGACCCCGCTTTTGTCCTCAACAAAACAGAGCAACCAAAAATGCATGCAACCACCAAATGGCACTTACGATTATCATGATTTCAGCATTAAACAAACTAGGCAGCACTTATGTAACACTCTTGCAACCATTAGTACGTCATCTTATTTTTCCATTAAAGAAAGAGACGCATACTCAGAAAAACAGAGGCTAAGGTCTGATTATTAACCAAGGCAAAACCAAATACACACATGCAATACCAATTTCTTTTCATAAGAGCTTTAATCTTAGCTTAGCTTGCATGTAGATGGTGGTTTACTTTTAAAAATGAGATTCAATCTTCTTCCCCAAAAGTTCAGACTCAACATGCAATCCATTAAACAAACAACAAAACCTTCATTCCATCATCCTACATTTATTCATCGTACATCCCCTAGCATTTTATTTAATTTCTATCCCTTGGTCGATTGGTTAAATCACCATCCATTTACATAGCATGCCTCGATAAAGAAGATGATTAAGGAATCAAGTTCAAGACCTTTACCTAAGCTTAAATATCCAGTTGCATGTGGGTGTGATGATCTCTTCCTTCCTCTTCTTCCCTCTCAATACCTCTTACACTCTCGGTCTCTGTTTCTTTTCTGTGACAAGGCCGAAGTGAATGAGAATTTGGGGAACTAGGGTGCTGCCGAAATGGTTAATGGAGATATAAGGGAGTAATAAATTGTGCTGGTCGAATGGTTTTAAGCTTCGTAGTGCAAAAGATAGTAGAGCATGGGCATTGCATGCGATGATGAGCTGTCCCAAAATCACATGAACCAGGTGTCCTTTACGCTGGAAATGAGGAAGTGCACTGTGATCTCTCGCCCTCAATTTTTTCCCTCTGTTCTCGGTGTTGGGGCGAATGAGAAATGAATACTTGGGAGAGAGGGAGTGTTTGTAACAAAATAAAAGTGGGTGGAAGTGGGGTATTGGCTGATTGTCAAATGACAATAATGGGGTGTAGCCATGCATTTATTCCATGACTCACCTTAATCATATCCTCAATATGACCCCTTCTCGGTGATTAATTGCAAGCACAGAGATATTTTTGAAAAGCAAAAAGTAGTGTTTTAGTTTAATTATATCTTTTACCATTGCCTAAACATAAGCTCTAACTGACCCCACACCAAAATATGGCTTTAAAATTATTTAGGCCAAACTTTTCGTAATTAAACCCTAATAATAAATTTAGATCCTCAAAATAATATTTCATATATTTTTTTCTCCCCTAAATTTTCAAGGTCCAAAAATATTTTTGTTTAACCTTTTCCTCAAAATTAGCTTACAATTATTGACTCCTACTGGCTTAGCAGCCTAGTCATCTCAATCATATTCCTAAACTCCTTGTCTAAAAATTCGGGATGTTACAAGCTATCTCCCCAAATAGCTGAGACATAGGCTTTCTCTCTGAACTTATTGAACTTCTTCTTTTCTTTGTCTCTGTTGTTCAGCTGGGGACATTCAGACTTGATGTGGCCAGGCTTTTCACAACCGTAGCAGATGATTGGCTTCTTTGCCTCATAGTTGGAGCTACCTTTGTGAAATTTCTTGAATCCTTGGTCCTTCTTGTAGAATTTCTTGAATCTCTGGACCATCATGCATATCTCCTCATCTTTGTCTTCATCTTCATCATCATCTGATTCCTTAGCTTCTTTGACAACTTTAAGGGCAATTCCCTTATTCTTGCCATGAACTTCATCAAGTCCCTTCTTGAACTTGAGTTTGACTTCATACTCAGAGAGGCCCCCAAAGAGGACTGCCACAGATGCCATAGAATCTCTGCGAGATTCTTCAATGGCAGTGACTTTGGCTTCCCATTCCTTGTTGAGGATGTTGAGAATCTTCGTCACTTGGACAGGTTGCTCATACTCTTTGCCCAATGCAGCAAGCTAATTGATCAGATGAGTACACGTCAGCTGGAAATCACCAATAGATTCTCCAGGCTTCATACGAAGAAGATCATACTCAGTCATGACGGTGTTGACTCTATTTTGCTTTACTCCAGGAGTTCCTTCATGAGCAATTTCAAGTGCATCCCACATGGCTTTAGCAGAAGTTAAATTGCAAACACGAAAATACTCTTATTGACTAAGAGCACTTTACAGTAGGAGGACAGCCTTGTTGTTGAGTGTGACATTTCTTTTGTTATTCTCATCGTAGTCTTCTTCATCCTTTGGAACCCTGAGACCATTCTCCATAACAATTGGATTGTAGTCTCCTCTTTCAAATACTCTCCAGAGGCCATACTCTATAGCCATCACAAAAACCTTGAACTTGGCTTTCCAATGAGTAATGCTCTCCATTGAAACTGGAGGTCTCAGATTGAAGCTCCATCTCGGTAGAATACCTTCCATAGTGATCCTTCTCGAGATGTTAAGCTCTTTAGAGAAGACCTTACTCGATACCAAATGAAAGTGGAACTAAATCACCAAGAGGGGGTGAATTGGGGATTTTAAAAATTTTAAAACTTTGCTCTATTTAGGACAGCGAAAACAGAGGTAAACAGAGTAGAAAAGAGAAGAGCAAGACACACGAATTTATACTGGTTCTGGTCTAACCTCTTGACTTACGTCCAAATCCCCTTAACTCTCTCGGCATTTCCACTATCTCAAATGATTACACACTCTATACTCAAGAGTAATTCTCTCTCTAGAACTTACTCCCCCTTACAAGTTGTAATCAATGAACCCAATCACCAAGTCCCTAGACTTGTGATTCTTTACAATAAATGATTTACAGATAAAAACTCTCTCTAAGAGTGAATAATGATAAACACTGAAGCTTTTAGTATCACAAGATACAATACAAGTGAAAACAGAAAGGTAGTTGAGAAACTTGAATGCAATTCGTTTTCAGTAGGTGTGTTGTTGTGAAGACTTCTATGCTGCTCTATTTATACCAAGAGAGCATTAAATGACCATTGTAATCTTCAATATAACCTTGCCTTCATTAGACAAGGGTTAGCTTAAGCTTTGGTCTTCTTTTCTCTCTAATCTTCACTTAATCCAGTGCACGAAGTTCGAGTTGACTCTCTCGCAAATTAATCCGTTGGAGTAGCAAATTGGATGTGGAAAACATTCTTTAATGCTTTGCAAACGTGTGCAGATGGATTACCCAAAAGTATGCAACTTTCTGGATTTTGCATTTAATGTGTTGACATCACTTTTTTGCTTTTGCTTTAAACCTTCAATAAACATTCTATAATCTGTCTGAAACTCACTAACAAAGTGGTTAAACATATCTAGAAACATTAGAGAATAATCAAAGGAAGTATTAGGATCAACCAAGAAGGTATTGCAAATTCGACAGATTTGAATTCCAGACTCTACGATGTAAACTCGAGTTTGTTCATGTAAACTCGAGTTTTCAACTATGTACTTAAGTCAAAACTCGAGTTTTAATATCAAAACTTGAGTTTCCTCCATCCGAGAGGAAAGTCGCGATTTGAGCTGGAGCACATTTTTGAAAGAAACTCAAAACTCGAGTTTCCAAAAAAAACTCGAGTTTTGGACTTTTAATGAAAACAATGATTTTAAGTCCAAAACATCAAAAATTGAGTTTTCATTCAAAACTGGAGTTTTCAAAACATTGAAAATGTTCAAAGCTCTCGAGTTGGCCAAAACTCGAGTTTCCAAACAAAACTCGAGTTTTCATTTAAGTATGAAAACATTGAGAGATCTGAGCCAAAACAAAACTCGAGTTTCAAAAGGGAAACTTGAGTTTTCAAAACCTTGAAAAGATGCATTGCTCTCGGCTTGACCAAAACTCGAGTTTTGAAATCAAAACTCAAGTTTTCATATAATTATGAAAACCTTGAAGAAATTGTGCCAAGTCAAAACTTGAGTTTTCTCTGAAGACTTGAGTTTTCAAATACTGAGTAAAAACTTGAAAACTCTCTGTCAAGTCAAAACTCGAGTTTTCTCTTAACTTAGAGAAAACTTACAAAACTCGAGCAAAGCAAAATCCTCGGAGTTTTAGCGCGAAACCGAGTTTGCATATGTTCAAAAATTCAAGACTATTCTGTTCCGGCCAAAACTCGAGTTTCCAAATCAAGACTCGAGTTTTGTCCTCAATTGAAAATAATGTGAAGTCTTTGTGTGAGGTAAAACTCGAGTTTTCTGATCAAAACTCGAGTTTCTCTTTAAGTGAAAAACTGAGTGCTCTTTGTAAGTCCCAAAACTCGAGTTTTCATTTGAAAACTCAAGTTTGGCTTTGATCACGAAAATGAGCAACTCTCTCGCAAGGCCAAAACTCGAGTTTTGTCTTGACAAGTAAGTTTTTCAACTTACCAAAGACAAAACTATAACTTGTGTTTACAATTGTCAGTTATCATCAAAACACATAGAGAACTAACAGTTTGTTGGATTTTATGATCTAGTTTGTTGGATTTTTTCGGGCCATTTACCATTAAGTGATTTATATGAATTAGTCATCTTCCTTTCATGGGGTTTTTTCCATTTTTCATAAAATTCGGGTTTTGGTTTCAAAAAGCTTAAGACCCATTTAAGCACAATAATAGCACCAAGTGTTATTTTTACCCGAGGCTTTGCGACTTCAGGTCTTTTAAACAAACTGCATGAATTCGGAATATTAGTACTCGCTCTACAATTGCATTGGTTGATGATGCACGTAATACTCGTCAAAAGTAAAAAAATATTCATATTTGTTGACTTCATGCTCTCGTGCCTACGACATTTTGTTCGAAGCTCTCTATCACCACTCCCTCCCCTCTCTCCATCTCTAAACCACCTTTAAGCTCTAATCAAAGCAAATCACTTCTTCCACCCCCCTCTCAGATTCCAAACGCGAACTTATTTATTAAAGACCTCATTCTTGTGCTTGCTGCAAAGCTCTCATCAATCCTTGGTTGTTTGCGTGCCAAAGCTCTCTTGCTATCATCATCATTTGTGGTCACCAACTCTTGGATCTACCCTGCCAACAGATAAAGGAGCGATCGCATCTTCTTCTTCAACAAGGTCTCTAAATTTTAGGTTAAATACCTTTGGAAGTTTTCATTGTATTTGTTCTTTCAATTCGACATCAAAATTTCTATTGATTAATGTATTGAATATATAGTGCATTTGTAGGCATATCTTCTGAGAAAAACACCTCCAGCTTTGGCCAAACACAGAGAACAAGAGCTTATTGCTTCAAGAGGAGATGGATTCACAAATCTCCAGGAACATGATAGAGTCTATGATTATGCTACCTAGATTTGGGCTGGCTAGATCTCAGAGAGAGCCGTGACCGTTCTACTCATGGAGGATCTTTCGAATATCCTTACCCTCATAGAGTAAGAACTAGTAGGCTACCCTCTAAATTCAGGTTAATTTCAGGGATTCAAAATTATCTTCTAAATTAATTAAACTATGTAGATTCTTTATTGATGTTATATGCATATCCTAACATTGAGACTAGGCTTCTTCCTGGAGTTCAAAATTTTGATATATATGTTCCAAGGAATGAACGATTTCGTCACCTTAAGTTGTCAAACTTTCTAGCCTATTTTCTAAAATCTGTTTCTCATGATTTGAGGCCATTATTAGAATCGGCATTCAATTTCATGTCCAAGGAGTTCAACAACTTTGATGAAGTCTGCAAACTCTATGAAGGTGGAATTCAACTGCCTTAGGATATCGATGTACTTAAGAATATCAACGAAAAAATGCTTATACCTATGCTCAAGGAACTCTTTCGAACTGATGGTGTACAAGCTCTCATATATCATATGCCTAAAGTTATTAAAGGTACATTCTTTTCTTTTTCGGAACTTTAAAATTGATTAATAATTTAAAGGTTGCAAGCCAGGGCATATGATTTAACTTGTGGAAAATTTGAGCACTCGTTATTGGCACTTTGCTAATTTGGAGCAGAAAACAAGGCTGGATGGATGACTGATGAAGAATTTGCAAGAGAAACGTAGGCTAGTGTGAATCCAGGTGTAATCTGGGCTCTCCAAGTAACTGGAAAAATTGATCTCAAATTAATCTACTTCATGTGTTCAAGTTTTATTTTGTTGATGATAACAGATTTTTCTTGAATTAATTACAGGAGGAACCCTACACAATCGAAGACATTAATTTGATCCGAGACTTTTTGTCAGGATATCTTCGAAAATAGATAGAAGACGTGTAGAGATCAATAAAATGTTTTTCTTTTACATAGTATAGTGGTTTAGAGAACTTGTGGGCATTTATTTGATTTATATAACCATGTATAATTTTGGAACACATTAGTTGATTATAGAAATACTTGTGGACATACTTGATTTTGTGAACTTGTGCACATACTTATATTGACCATATTTAGAGAACTTTTGTATATATGAAGACGTTATAATATGACGTCACTCAATTTTCTTTATTCTCTGTTCTGGGAATTGGTTGTTTATTACTTAGTTTTCTTTATTCTCTGTTCCGGTTGTTTTTTAAAAGCTATGGATAAAAAATATGATTTTTTTTATGACTTTCAACATTTGTTTTTCAAAAACAGTCGTTGTAAGTTGATTACAACGATGGTTTTGCATAAAACAGGTGTTGTATGTACTTACTTACAACGACTGCTTTTAAAAGTACTTGTTGAAAGTAACTTACAATGATTGTTTAAAAACTTACATATATTTTAAAAATTTCAACGAGACTCACATAAACTACCCCTTGAAAATAGTCATCTAATAGTCCTAAAAATGGACGTTAAAAATGCCTTTTATAGTAATGAAATGAGGTTAAGTGGAATTTGTATAGTGAATTTAGAATTAAGGATCTAGGTACCTTAAAGTATTTTCTCGGTCTTGAAGTTTTAAGGTCTAATCAAGGCATATTTCTTAACCAAAGAAAGTATGCAACTGAGCTCATTCATCAAACAATACTTGATTACTCAGAAACTTATGTCACTCCTTATTATCAACATCTCAAGCTCAATGCAGAGGAAGTTAAGGAGGATCAGCTCACTACTGAAAATACTAAAGAAGATCACTTCCTCCGAGACCCAAGTCCATATAAGCGATTCGTTGGTAAGTTATTGTATCTAACATTGACTAGACATTATATTTCTTTCACTGTGCAAGTACTCAGTCAATTTATGCAGTTTCCATGGGATTCCCACATGGTTGCAGTGCTAAGGCTCGTTACATGTTTGAAGAACTGTCCAAGACGTGGCATTTTTCTACGAGCAGCAAGCTCCTTGACCATGGAATGCTACTATGACTCATATTATCCTGGCTACCCGAACACAAGAAGGTCAATCGTGATTTTCTTGGTTAAACTGGAAGATTCTCTAATATGTTGGAAGTCAAAAAAGCAGAATACGATATCTAAATCTTCAGCAGAGGCAGAATATAGAGACCTAGGAAAGGTTGTTTCCGACTTAGTGTGGATTGTTGGTTTAATGAAAGAATTTCATGTATATGACATTAAGCCAGTACGGGTTTATTGTGATAACAAAGCTACAATTCACATTGCAACTCACCCAGTTTTTCAAAAGTGCACAAAGCATATTGAGGTTGATTGTTAGTTTGTGCGTGAACTGTTGCATAAAATCATTACTTCTGGATATTTGTAGTCATTAAAAATAGTTGATAGATACCTTGACAAAGGGGCTTGAAGGACCCCAGTACCAATACATTATAAGCAAGTTAGGAACCTATGCCTATGCAGTTCCTAACTTGAGGGGAAGTGTGGTAAATGTTTAGTTGGAAAATAAATATATTCATGTATCAGAGTTGTTATTAGTTTCGGGTCTTATTAAGCTTTGTTAATTTACGTTAAAGTGTTTGGGCCAGTTCGGCCAACCCTATGTATAAATATTGAACTTCTTGTATATTTTAATTCATTCAATAAGATTGTATTATTCAGAGAAAATGGGTTTCCCATAATAACAAGCTTCATATTGATGCCATACCAATGTCTTTTTATTGTTTCATTTGTACCGATGTTACATAATTTGAGTTTACGGATGATATTACATTTGTAAACAGTGATCTATAATTCTACAAGTACATATACTTTTTTTGGACGAATAAAAGTACATACACTTCACAAATTTTAACAATATAATCTTTTTATGTGCATGTAAACGTACTTATTTATAAGAATTTAATGGTATTCATATTTTATACAAGGCTTCGTCGTACCTTTCATAGTAGTGTGAATATGTTGAACGATAAATTTTGTGATGCTCTGATGCATGGTTAAAATTAAAATTTAATGTTAAATCTGAGAGGGGGGAATCAAATATGAGAATGTGTTATTTATACCTCCGTATTGCTGCAAGCCATACCTTCAATTTATGGTCAATCCCTTGAAACTAAAGCAAGCTGCTCTTGAGTTTATCCAGTTGATTTGACATACAAAAAATTGTATAAACAAACCTGAATCCAAAGCACCAAATTTCCCCAATGATCTGTATAATATAGTGTTAGGAAAAGCGCAGCGGATATTAAATCTTCCTAACAAAAAATTATTGTATAGAGTCAAATAAAGTAGAAAATAAAATAAGCAATAAAATAACAGATAGAGACACAAGAACGTAACATTGAAAAATCTCCCCGACAATGTGAGTAAGAGCAAACGACCACGACCCAAAGAAAAAAAGATTTGACTATCTTCAAAAGGATGATTTTCATGCTCTAATACAAAGCTTAATTATAGGGTGACAACAAATTCACTGTTGGAAATTATGCCCTAGGGCCAAGTCATTGTCCTTTAAACATTAATGTCATTTAAAGTATTCACCATTTTGTTATCATTTCATTTGCATGTTTATAGTGATAAATGTGTCCTTGGATATATCTTATAGATTATCCTAAATATCCCTGGTCGGTCATCTATACGAGAGCGAAGATGAAATAAGACCGGTATGACTTTGATGAGGTATGGAGATATGAATCATGCAAAGTCTAGGCACTTGTAAGAGTACAAGATGCTGGACCAACCCACTATGAGAAAGCTACATGGATTTTGTCATAAGCTTATCTCATATATAACCGCATCACAACGCCCTTTGACCTGAGGTCATCATGGATTCCTACATGAGAGTCGCTGATGTTTGACCTAGTCAAAGTCACCTTTGACCAGGTGATGATAAAGGCTTGGATCGGGATCAATGGTTTTCATGCAGAGGAATGTGAATGGTCAAGATGGAATTTGTCCCTCACATTTGTAGAGAGGTAATACCGGGCCCCTCGATGAGTGAGTCTGAGAAATGTATGGCCATACTACGATGGAAAGGAGTTTCCATTTCAATTATTAGAGTACTCGGGAATTGAGAAATTAATGGTCAAGAATAGGAAGTTGACATTATCCATGCCTCATCCTTGACCAAAGTATCGCGTGACAAAAAGGACATGACATGGTTATATGATAGGTTGTATTGTATCATCGATCCCCATATGAATTGGGTAGTCGCAATGTCTTGTTAGAGGCCGCTTGCGACTTGTGGGATGGTACAGTATTGGCCCATTGCCAATCTCATGTGGGCCTGCAAGGTCGTACACAAGAATAGCCCAACACAAGCAATAATGTCCAGATTCATTGAATCTTAGATATGTCTAAGATTTCATGAATACAATATTTAATCTAGGATGGATATATATATATATATATATATATATTATTAAATTCGAAAATAATAAAATAATATTATTTAATAGAGATTATAATATTATTATATAATATTTGTTTTGTATTTAATTTATTTGATAAATTAAATATCTAAAACAAATAGAGATATTGTATCTCGATTTAATTTTCAAATAAAGATATCATATATTTGATTTAATTTGAATTGAGATATAATATGTTAGATTTAATTACATAAATATATATCATATCTCGATTTAATTTATAGAGATAAATTAAATCGTTAGCCTTTTAATTTGGATTAAATAAATAGATTAGATTAGATCTATTGGATAGATTTAATTAATATATTATTTTAATCCAAATTCAAATTTTAAGATTAATAAGGATTAATTTTGAATATATAATACGCCTATTAGGTTTTGAAAAACCTGCGGGACATTTTGCAAGACGTATTAGAAAAGCCGCGAGAAACCCTAGAGAGAAAAGTAGAGACACGAAAATACTGAAGGTTCTAGCACGCTGCCGTCGGTGTTGGAGGCTGTTCGTGTAGATACCGGTAGAGGGAGTGGATTTGCAAAGTCGGCTCCTATTTGATCAAACAAGATCACATGACATTTGAGACGGATATGAGTTTGCATAGGTACGGTTTCTAACGAACTAGATTTAGAGTGATCCCTTTTATAAGTTACCTTTACTTTAATATTCGTCCATTTAATTGTAGGTCGAGGACGCGCAACAAAGCATCGGACCGGTTTCGACAACTACATGCGGTAAAACATAAAGAAACAGTAAGTAAAATCCCCAAAGGGTTAAGGTACAATCATCCGAAAGTAAATATCAAAATAATATATACAGTAATCCCAAAAGATAAAGTAAAAAATATGATAGGGCATCCCCTATCCTTCATCAAGACGACGACCATGCCTACCTTTACAAAAAGGCCCCTATCTCATCAAGTACGCCCTCTACTGTGTCAACAAAAGCTTCGAGTCTAACAATGGCCCCCAAAGTAACCATCAATATTCATGCACTAAATGTGTAATGCGTATGCATGCAATCATGTATATATATATATATATATATGTAAACACAGATAATATGTCAAATACACCATATATGTAAACAGAAACATATACATAATACGTCTTCACAAGCCCGTTTCCGTTGAGTCTCCACATAGGCAGACCTCGACAGGCATCCTCAACGCTAGGAACACAAACACTGACATGCTCTGTATGCATATTTGGCAAAACACATACAAAAATACATATGGCAAGCAACACATACAACAAAACACATAAAAGTGTCTAAGTAAAGTGGTTACTACCTGGTGATAAATATGTCGTCTTATAATTTTAAGGGGCCCACTAGCTCTCAAAATATTGTTTGACCCTAAATAACACAAAAATACTTTATTTTAGCATTTTCCAAAAATACCCTTACATTTTCTGTAACACCCTCAAATTTCTAACAATTATAATAACATAAAATTTAAAGGAATTTTCATAAATAATTACTGAAATTCGAAATAACGAACTTTGGGAAGTGTTGCCGCCACACTTGTACTGGACAAATGCAAGGCTACCTTATTACATTAACATAAATTCAAACTTAACCAAAAATGTTTTATTCAAAGCATAAAATAAAAACTAGCCGAATTGCTAATTGTTCTTCCTCACTTCTCATTGCTAGCCCCAACAAATTTCAACTCGAAACCTGTTTCACTCGAAAATCTGCTCCCCGTTCATCACAAATTTCGAACACAAACATTAGCAAAGTGGTAATCCTAATAAAAACAAGGTTGACATAACTTAAATATATTAGTTTAGTGGGAAGAGAACCATGGTAGATCCGGAAACCCCGCGCCTATTTAGTTTAGTGGGAAGAGAACCATGGTAAACCCGAGAAACCCTGCCAGTCTACCCTGTGACCCGAGAAACCATGCCAGTCACAAATCATCAAATTGGCCATAAAACATTTCTTCCTAATGTGCACACCTCTTCCCAAAGTTGCTACTAGTGTCTCGGAAACCTGTCAGACACCACTTTGGAAAGAACGGATACTATCTTTTCACATCGGTGGCATAAAGCCCAAAAGTTGTGTTCATCACTTGGGAGGTACCGTCCCAAGCTATCCTCCCACCATTAATTCATTACAATCACATACAATCGAAAAACAAAATCAATCTTGTCACAATTATCTTATTTAAAAATTCCTTCATTACATATATCTTTGTTCAAGGGCATCATAACTTTCCAAACTCTTCAAGAGTATAATAATTCAAATATTCGATATCGATCCAACTCATAATCATTATTATAATTCAAATATCCATCTGAGTAAAGTCCAAATTTAACTATCATTTCAATCATCACAAGTTATATGGTATCAAGATCTTATATTCCACAATTATTCAATAAGACTTATATCGTACACTTATCACACATAATCAATCTTCCACAATTTTATCAATAGTAAAATTTATACTATAATCTGTTATCTAACAACATCAAAGTAATAATTAATACGATTATTTTCTAGGAATTAAAACCCAATAAAGTTTCCAATAATTTAATTAATTTATAAATAATCCTATTACTAAATCAAATATAGGATAAAAGGATATTTTACATATAATCTATTCATATCCTATTTTATTGTGAGGACATATTATATGAAGAAAGAATAAATAAAAGAAAGATCAATTAATGTAGCATCAGGCACAACTAGCATAATATAGGATATTATATTATCATATACAACAACCCTATTAAAATTTATATAAAACTAACCTAAGACTCATGGAGATTAGGATTATATATAATATATTTCACATATAACAATCACCTATGATATATTTAGGATCATAATTACATATCAAGATTCATATAAAATTGGCCTAAGACTCATGGGAATTAGGATTACATATAATATATTTCATATATAACAATCACATACAAAATGGATTTCTCAAATTTACGGAATCAAATTGAATATATATATATATATTGCTATTTCTTAATTATGGAAACCTAGGAAAAACCATTTAAAAGAGAACATGTAAATATTTTAACATAGATGCAGATTGGACAAATTAAAAAAAGGATATACACACACACACACACAAATGCATACATACATACATACATACATACACACATAAAAATACATACATACATACATACATACATACATACATACAAAAGCTGAAGCACTCAAGGCAAAAGATGTACATGCATTATATATATTAATGAAGGATATATTAAGTTTCAATCACGAAAACCGAGGCACCCAAAGTGTACATGTATATTCAATGATAAAGGGTTTTACAAAAAGTTAAACGCCAATCAAGAAGGATAAATATATGTATACAAGGAGGTCAAGAGTTTTGTTTTCATAAAGTAATTCAGGCTAACCAAAAAGGAAAACATATATATACATATACAAATGCAACGACACATTTAAGGGTTTTTCACAAAGATCGAGATCGACATGCAACAATTAACTCCTATTGTTCCGGGGATTAGGATTACCTGGTCTCTATTTTGCTAGCCTCTTAGAAGAATAGAGGAAATAGTAGAAGAGAATAGTAAAAGAGAAGAGGAGTATTGAGGGTTAGGCTAGACCTCTATTTATAACTTAAAATTAGGGTTTAGCTTTGGGCTCTTTTACTATTGCCAATTCATTAATAGGGTATATTAAATTCAATCAATCAATCATGGTAACTCATTAATAGGGTATATTAAATTCAATCAATCAATCATGATGTGAATTTAATGTGACTTGGTTGACAAGTAGTGGACTTATTACCTAAAACTTCTTTCTTAGTGCATAAGTTGAAAATTCCTAAGGCAATTAGGACTAGGAGTAATCGGCTATATAAAAAAAGGTTATTACTATTAATAATAATATTATTACTATTAATAATAATCTAGGGTATTACATTTTCCTTCAAAACCAAGCTCGACACTAACTTTTCAGAGAATCCAGAAATTTCTACCCAACTTCAAACATTTTTAGTAAATTCTAGAAAAATCATTTTTTCATGAAACCAACGCCATCTGAACCATTAAAATGTATATTTTTCAGGAAAACTATTTTCAGAGACCAAAAGAACACATATTTTGGTGTGTAGCCAATTTTCCACTCTTTGGTCCAGATTCGACCTAATGCTTGTAATCCCACTTTAACAATTTTTATCTCCTAATAGAAAAATCCAAAAGACATAAAATTATACATCACAGTGAACCTTCGGAAGTTTACTTTTTGCCTGTAAACTTTCAGCTTAATCCAAGTTCATCGTCTATTTTAAAAACACAGTTGAAGGTTCGCTGCCCAGAAAAACCCAGAATTGGCAGCAAGCTTGGTTTTTAGGGTTTTCAGTGTTTTTGAATTCGGAAAGTTAAAGCATAGCTTAACCCTACACTGTTGGTCGATTTCCTTGATGGCAAGTGAACTAGTCGAACAAGTACTAAAGTGTGAGTAGAGTATCGTCCCATAGAGACTGAGATACCGAGAAGTGACGCTCAACTACTATAATAGTTGTGTGAACAGAAAGTAAAATCTGATTGATTTGGGGTTTTTATGGTTACGCTAAATAACAAGAAAGCAAACAGAGTATCGTAGTCGTAGGAAGATATCAGTAGGAAATTAGGCTGAACTCGGAATCATCCTTAAGTATATCAATCCCCTAGTTGCTTCACACATTGCTATAGCGTATATACTGCACAGCTTCCGCAATGCTACAACATAGATACTAATTACGACGCTATTCAGCTAACCCACCACTAGAGTCTATCGAATCTTCCGCATCCGATACATGTAATACTAACTTTACTTCTCCCATATGCCTATGGCAATTTTCTAGTTAGATTAACATTACAAAGAAAGGTGTTATGGTTATGAGCAGTAGGCGCATTCCTAAAGCCTACAATAATAGGTCAAGTCTTGCATCAGCCTGCCTAGAAATCACTGTTTCTCAGAGGTCTAACCCCGACTTCTTTCTAGTAAGCCGAGACCACTAATCTAGCCCTTAGCCTCTGTTAATCGACAAGGTATTTAATTTACTGATAAGCAAACTGACTTTATTGAATTAAAAACTAGCAACTCGGTTCATTCCAAACTTAAGAAATCATCCTCGCTCAGCCATAGGAAATTTAGTTCATGACTGACGAGGGAAACACAAAACAAATAACAACAAAATGATCCATTATCAAAAGATTAAAATGAAGAAAACAGAAAGCTTGACGAAGTTTTCGATGGAGTGGAAGAAGCCCTGTCACGTCACCACTCCACGTCTTCTTCTCTCTGTCTTACTACTAGGAAGGATGTTGGGTTCTTGATGAGCACAATTCGTACCATGTTTTCCCTATACTTATTGACTGAATTAAATGTTAAATACAAGCTTAACTACAGATAATCTAAGCAAAAAGACATACATTCATGGTATAGAGACTAAAGAGGAGAAATCATTTGCATGTGCTAAGAATGGAATAGTTTACTTTATTTTTAAGGGAAATCGTATAGCAGGGCTGATATGATGCTATAGCATTCTGACAGCGATTCGAAGTGCAATACAAGGCATCCCGAGTTCTATAGCAAAGTAAAGAACGCAATGCTATGCGGCATATTTTCTGACTGTTTACCCAGATGATTTCAGGATAAATAAAGGGCAATATTGACAGATAGGTGGCTGATATAACGGAATAGAAGATGCGGAGGATCGGAGCTAACAGATTTGGAGAATCCCGCAGAATCAACAGAAGCAATCTACTCGGATCAAGAGATATGATAGATCCCGATGGATTAGGAAAGGCCCAGCTCGCTGTAGCTTACACCGTAAGAAAAGTCTGATTATAAAAGGAAACAGCAGCGCTAACCATAATAGAGTCGGAGAGCCCTAGAACAAGATTCTAACTTTCGGCAGACTCAAGGGAAGAGTGAGAGAGCTCACAAGAGCACGAGATTTCCACACAACCTAGCATCCTTCCCTGCAGTACGACGGAACGAAGAAGACATGGAGTGGTGACGTGACAGGACCTCGACCACACCGTCAGAAATTCCTTCAAGCTTTCTGTTTGCCTTTCTTTTTATCTTTGTTTTCTCGATCATGGGTCATTCTGTTAGTGTCTGTTTTATGCGTCCCTCGTCAGTCATGAACTGAACTTTATATGGCTGGACGAGGATGAATATTTAAGTGTTGAATGAACCCAGTTGCAGTTTCTTAATTCAATAAATTTGGTTTGCGTATCAGTGTTCTAATTACTAGTCGGTTAACGGAAGTTAAGGGGTAGATTTGTGGCCTCAGCTTACTGGCAAGGAGTTTGGGTTAGACCTCTGAAAAAAAGTGTTTGCTAGGCGGCCTGTGCATGGCTAGACCTATTATTGTACGCTTCAGGAATCGGTCTACCTCTCATAACCATAACACCCTGAGCGTAGCACGGATCTTCTGACTAGAAAGTTGCCATAGGAATATGGAAGGAGTATAGTTAGCATCATAAATATCGAACGCGGAAGCTTCGGTAGACTATAGAGGTAGGTTAACCGAATAGCTTTGCAAATGGTAGCTATGCTATAACAATTGCGGAAGCTGTACAGTCTAGATGCTATAGCATTGGGTAGAGCAACTGGGGGAGTGATGCACTTAAGGATGAGTCTCGAGTCCACCTAACTTCTCACCGATATCTTCTCTCGTTACGATTATTTTGTTTACGTTTGCTAGTAGCATAAGCACACAACCCTCACAACCATTATATTTACTTCATGCTTTCACAACTGTCATAGCAATTGTGCGTCACTCCTCGGTATCTCAGTCTCTGTGGGATGATACTCTACTTACTCTTTATTACTTGTTCGACTAGTTCACTTGCCATCAAGGAATTCGACCAACAGTTCTCTTGGAGTTTTCGTGCCTTGTGAACTCTCTCTCTTCTTTTGAGTCTGGCCATATGTGAATGGGATTAGACTCTCAGCGACTCGGCTCCCTCTAGGGTTGGCTTGCTGTCTCCTTATATAATCAGGCTTTCTTGCGGCGTAAGTTCCTGTGAGCTGGGCCTTTCCTAAGCCTAAACTTCCTCACTGCCACTTTACCCCACATCAAGTTGGCTAGCACTGTCAATTTCCCAAGCCTAAAGGTTCAGTTTCCTTAGGCAATCATGCTATACTTCATTATACAGACATTCATCCTACTGCTACAAAATTCTGTTCATGCTTCATCATGCAGTTTGAAAAAAAAATTAGTTTGTGAAACGGTAAATTCAGGGTAAATTAGGATGGCACACGCACTTTGAAACAACAGCAGATTATATCACAGATTAAAATAATTAGTCCCCCCACACTTGAGTGCAGCAATGCCCTCATCGCTACAGCAAAACAAAAAGAGAGATAGATAAAAGGGCATCGGAAAAGTAGCCATTCATAAAGGCAGGGTCATAATAGTTCACAAAGCATGTTACACACACAGAAGCCAAAATAAACAAATGAAAAGCAGAAAAGAAGAAAAGAAATGGCTAAGTAGGAGGCGACCTTGGAAGAGACGGCGGCCGTTCGGTGGCTGGGAGGGTTAGTGGGCCCGGCTTGGGAAGGGGGAGGAGGTGGGCATCGAGATCCGGGCGTGAGTCCCGAGAGGAAACGAGCCATCAGCAGCACCTCCATATGATCAGGAGGAACGGGCGTCTCGGGCGTTACCCTCTCGTCCGGGTGGAACGCCCATGACGGCAGGCCAGATTGGAGCGCCCATGAGGGTGGTTGGGCGTAGGTGTTCCTCACCTCCGAGGGCGGAGAGATGGTGGCGATGCAGGATGCAAGAAAGCTAGGCCATACTGGATCATCAGGTGGGTCTTCAGGCGAGAGGGACATAGTGTCGTCTGAGGAGGATGGGGATAGGAAGTCTGCGAGTACGACGGAGGCGGGGAGGGTGCCGAGGGCGCAAAGGAAAACGCCCTCGGCGTGGCCTGGTAATGGAGCGGACCATCCTTTGGGGGAAGAGTGAGGGGTAAGGGGTTGTCAGATAGATGGGATTGGCGGTGCTCGCGGAGCGACGAAGAAGGAGGAGTTGAAATGACACTGGGCCGCCGTATCATGGGTCACGTGAGGTAAAAAATATGCCAAAAGTAACATACCTGGGCCACGTGAGGTACTAACAATTGGACAAAACATGCTATAGCTTGATCATGCTGAATTGCAGTGGGCAAACTCCTGCAGAAATTCCTATAAAACATGCAAAAAATAGAAACGATAAAACAAAGCAAATTGTTCGGGCTGCCTCCCTGTAGCGCTTGGTTTATAGTCATCAGCCAGACATAGTACTTGTTACTTAGGGTGATCTGAGGTCAATGAACGTCTTGTCTCTCAGGACTGGGTCCGACCAGTAGTGTTTAATTCTCTTACCGTTTACTCTGAAGATGTTCCCGGTTGATAGATTTCTGAGCTCAACCGCACCATGTGATGTCAGAGCATTGATCATAAAGGGTCCTGCCTACCTGGATTTCAGTTTACCCGGGAACAATTTTAGATGAGAGTTATACAACAACACTTTTTGGCCAACTTCAAAAGTACGTGGGATTAGCTGCTTATCATGCCATCGTTTAACTTTTCCTTGTAAAGCTTGGCATTCTCATATGCATGCAAATGTAATTCTTCCAGTTCATGCATTGGTAATAGCCGTTTGTCCCCTGCTGCGGAGGAGTCCATATTTAGCTGTGCTATTGCCCAATAGGCCTTATGTTCCAGTTCAACTGGAAGATGACAAGCTTTCCTAAACACCAGTTGGTATGGGGAGACCCCTAATGGTATTTTATATGCGGTTCGGTATGCCCATAAGGAGTCATCGAGCTTGTCTGACCAATCCTTATGATTGGGATGAACTACCTTTTCTAGGATACGTTTCACTTCTCTGTTCGAAACCTCTGCTTGACCATTTGACTGGGGATGGTAGGCTGTAGCGATTCGATGATTAACTCCATATTTGGCAAGCAAGGCTTTAATTTGTCAACTGCAAAGATGAGAACCCTCATCACTGATTATGGCTCTAGGAGTGCCAAATTTTGTGAATATCTGCTTCTTTAAAAATCTGCTAACGACCCTGGAGTCATTTGATGGCAGAGCTACCGCTTCGACCCATTTGGAGACATAGTCAACAACAACTAGTATGTATTGGTTGCCCTTTAACGGAGGGAAAGGGCCCATAAAATTGATGCCCCAGAATCGAACAATTCATCCTCCAGAATAGGTGTCAAAGGCATTTCATGACGGCGAGATATGTTCCCAGTTCTTTGGCATTTGTCACATTTGGACACAAATTGATGGGCGTCCTTGAAGAAGGTTGGCCAATAGAATCCAGATTGAAGCACCTTGGCTGCTGTACGAACACCTCTGTAATGCCCTCCATAGGGAGAGGAGTAGCAGTGTCTCAGAATATCTTCTGACTCATCATCCGGTATGCAACATCGAAGTAAGTTCTTGCTCAAATTTTTTCCACCTACTAAGAACGCTCAACTCAGAGGGGACATCACCAACTTCCAACAAAAATCTGGTGAATCTACCTACGAAGCCTGGGACAGATTTAAGGACCTCCTCAGAAGATGTCCACAGCACGGACTGTTCAAATGGGTCCAGTTACAAACATTTTACAGAGGTCTCGATGGACAAACACGATCAATTATAGACGCCTCTTCTGGAGGATCCATCCTAATGAAGTCTTATGAAGAGGCCCATAACTTACTAGAGCGCATGGCCATGAACAGTCATCAATGGCAAGCAGACAGAGCAACATCCTCCCGAATCCTCCCGAACTGTTGCAGGGATACATGAACTAGATGCTATGACTGCTCTCACAACTCAGGTTTCATCTCTGACCAATATGGTGAAGGGACTGACCCTTCCATCAAGCAACACATCGCTGCAACCATCTCAGGTAGCTTGTGTGTACTGTGGCGGAGAGCACTCTTACTCTTAATGCTCCGCCAACCCTGAATCTGTAAACTTCGTCAACAACTTTAACAGGGGCAGTAATACCAACAATCCGTACTCAAATACATACAACCCTGGGTGGAGGCAACATCCCAATTTCTCATGGAATTCTCAAGGTTCACAAGCAACAGGACAATCCTCGGGCCCACCATACTCAAACAGAACATCAAACCCACCAGGGTTTACCCAGCAAGCACGGCAGCAAGGCGGTGAGTCAAACCCACAACACTCTATGTTGACCCTTCTGAAGGACTATATGGCAAAAAATAAAGCAATCATTTAGAATCAGTAAGTAACCCTGAGAAATCTTGAAACTCAAGTGGGACAACTAGCGGCCGCTCGAACAACGAGACCCTCGGGATCCAAATGGCGACACCGAAGTGCCCGGGATCCAAGGAAGAAAGGAAGTAAAACTGATAGAGCTTAGAAGTGGTAAAAGCTTAAAGCCCATGAAAATCACCAAGCAACCTATGGTTGTCACTGATCCAAAAAATGAGAAATTTAAGGAAAGGCAAGGAAGTACTGAACAACTTCTTGAAGATGAACAGAGGCAACCAAGACTGTCACGACCGGAACAGGATCTCAGCACCGTGACATTGCCTCCACGTGTAGCACTGGATGATCACATACAATACCCAACAATGAATGCTACTGCTTCTTTATCAAAGCATAATCCTGATCTCGGGCCTTCAAAGATGCCAAAGCAATCCCCGCCTTTGCCGCAAAGGCTAAAAAGGCAAGGTCAAGAGAAACAATTCAAGCAATTCCTCGACATGGTACGACAACTGCACATTAATATTCTGCTCGTGGAAGCTCTGGAACAAATGCCCAGCTACGTGAAGTTTATAAAGGAAATTCTGTCTAAAAAGAGACGACTGGAAGAGTTTGAGACAGTAGTATTGACCCAGGACTACAGTGCCATGCTAACCAATCGGTTACCTCCGAAATTAAAGGATCCTGGCAGTTTCACAATCCCCTGTGCAATCGGACCTCAATACTCAGGAAAAGCTTTGTGCGACCTTGGTGCTAGCATAAATCTCATGCCCATGTCGATTTTCAAACAATTGGCAATTGGGGAGGCTAGGCCCACTACAGTTACATTGCAACTAGCCGATCGCTCCATAGTGCTACCTGAAGGCAAGATTGAAGACGTTCTGGTAAAAGTGGATAAGTCCATCTTTCCTGTGGATTTCATTATCCTGGATTTTGAAGCAGATCTCGATGTCCCAATTCTTCTGGGAAGACCGTTCATGGCAACTGGGTGTAAGCTGATTGATGTGGAGAAAGGAGAACTTACTATGCGTGTTAATAATGATCAGGTTACCTTCTCAGTCCTTAAGACTGCGAGATTCAAAGACCCAACTGAGAAGTACCTAACCTTTTCAGATGACAGCAGAGGCACTAAAGAAGCAAGAAACCTTCCTGCACTACCACAGCATTAAATTGCTATGGCAAAGTCTGGCTGAAGACTTTAAAGCAAGCTCTATTGAGATACCAAAGAGTGACGCACGATTTCTATGATAGTTGTGCAAGCGAAAGTAAATATATTGGGATGAGAGGTTGTTGTGATTATGCTACTAGCAAAAGTAAATAGAATGACTTTAAATGTGAGAAGATATCAGTAGGAGGTTAGGCTGGACTCAGAATCACCCTTAAGTGCATCAATCCCCCAGTTACTCTACCCAATGCTATAGCATCTATCTTGCATGCTTCTGCAATTGCTACTGAGATAGCTACTACTTACAAAATTATTTGGTTAACCCACCTCTATAGTCTACCGAAGCTTCCGCTTCGATACATATGAAGCTAACTATACTCCTTCCATATTCCTATAGCAAGTTTCTAGTCAGATCTGCGCTACGCTCAGGGTCTTATGGTTATGAGAGGTAGACCCATTCCTGAAGCCTACAATAATAGGTCAAGCCATGCACGAGCTGCCTAGCAAACATTATTTCTCAGAGGTCTAACCTCAACTCCTTGCTAGTAAACTGAGGCCACAAATCTAGCCCTTAACTTTCGTTAACGACTAGTAATTAAAACACTGATAAGCAAACCAAATTTATTGAATTAAGAACTTGCAACTGCGTTCATTCAACAACTTAAAGACTCATCCTCGTCCATCCATATGAAAATCAGTTCATGACTAACGAGGGACACACAAAACAGACAATAGCAGAATGACCCATGATCGAGAAAACAAAGATAAAAAGGGAAACGGAAAGTTTTGATGAAATTTCCAACGGTGTGGTCGAGGCCCTGTCATGTCACCACTCCACGTCTTCTTCATTCTGTCGTACTGCAGGGAAGGATGCTGGGTTGTCCTGATAGTCTCGTGCTCTTGTTAAATCTCTCACTCTTCTCTTGAATCCGCCAAAAGATAGAATCTTGTTCTAGGGATCTCCGACTCCCTTAAGTTGACTCCGCTGTTTCCTTTTATAATCAGGCTTTTCCTGTGTCGTAAGTCACAGCGAGCTGGGCCTTTCCTAATCCGTCGGGATTTATTGTATCTCTAGATCTGAGTAGATTGCTTCTGTTGATTCTGCGGGATTCTCCAAATCTGTTAGTTCCGATCCTCCGCATCTTCTATTCTGTTATATCAGCAACCTAACTGTCAGTAGCACCCTTTTCTTTTATTCCTAAAATCATCTGGGTAAAAAAAGTTAGAAAACATACTACATAGCATTGCGTCCTTTACTTTGATATAGCATTCATGATGCCTTGTATTGTACTTCGACTCGCTGTCAGAATGCTATAGCATCGTATCAGCTCTGCTATACGTTCTTCTTTAAAGACCATGTAAATTGTTCTGTTCTTAGCATATGCAAATGATTTCTATTCTTCAGTCCCTATATCATGAATGTATGCCTTTTTGCTTAGATTATCTGTACTTAAGCTTATATTTAACATTCAATTCACTCATAAAGTATAGGGAAAACATGGTACGATTTGTGCTCATCAAATACCCCCATACTTAGCTTTTTGCACTCCTGGGCAAAATAAGATGAAGCGAACAGAAACTCATAGCTTCAGTACTGCTGTTCGTATAACCTTGCTTACACGCTTGTTTTCAGTTTCCATCCCCCATTCGGCAATCCCATTGTCCAGTGCCAACCGCTCATAATGCGTATTATTATTTAGATGAGGAAGTCTCAAGGGGCTCTCAAGTTTAGTGTTCATACTTGCAGGCCCAGGGGATTTTTGATTTCTCTCTTATCCAGCCGGCTCAGAAGATCCATAGCCTTGTCAAAGTTCTAAGATTGCTCCCTAGCATCTGAGTATTCATTCATCTAAAGGACTTCTTGGGTTGTAATGTGAGGGTGGCAAAAGTGTTTTGAGATGGAAGATGAAGGTGGATGCTATAGCAGACCCGATAGACAAATCTTTTGGCTTCAGCCGAGTGTTCCTCCTTGACCTTTGTACTTCTTGCTGTCTAATTCTTTCCTTTCTTCTTCCTTCTAGTTTCTCTTTTCTCTTTTTTTTAAGCAAGAGCAAACCAACATCCTTTTTCAGTTCTTTCTGCAGCTTTTCATGGGAGCACCCTACCGTAGCATTTTTCTCAGCTTGTTTCTAGTTCTCTTGTCTAATCTGTTCTGCTATAGTACACTTGGATGGCTCAATAGGGTGGCAATGTGGAGATGGTGATAAAAATGGGTTGTGTATAGGAATAATGGGTATGACATGAATGCCTTTATCCTACAAACTTCAAACTCAGATGTCAAATAGTTTATCAAAGAACTAAGACAAATCAAGGATCAAACATAGGCTAGCAGACATGCACACAGAATAAAACAATTAGGCTCAACTCAATCCTTCCATTAGGGGTTCTTCCTTGAAACTTCCTCCTTGTCACTCTACCTTGAATCAGATTGGCTAGCGCCGTCAATTTCCCAAGCCTAAAGGTTCAGTTCCCCTAAGCAATTGTGTTATGCTCTGTTATACAGATGCTCATTACAGTGCTACAAGGTTCTGTTCATGCTTTATCATGCAATTTGGAAAAAAAATTCAATTTGTGCAAAGAGCTATATGTAGGGTAAAAATAGGTTCAGATTATATCACAAATCGGTATCAATCCCCCCACACTTGAATGATGCAATGCCCCCATTGCAGCAAAAATAATAAAACGAAAATCATTAAAAATTCGGTGCGAATCAAGGGGCGGAGCGACAATAAGTACAGCAGAAGTAAAGGCACTATAATAGCATTCCCAAAAGTACCCTAGGGCATACACCCGGGGTATTAGCAGAGTGTTCCAAAAGGGAAAAATGAAGAGCAACATTATAACAGAAAACTCTGGGGCAGGGGGAACCGTAGGGGCTGGGTGGCTGCTGGCCGTGTCTGCTTCAGCGAATGCATCGTCAACCCCCGTCATGTACGGAAGTCTGGAGTGTGACTAAGAGAGGGAGATGGCAATTTGCGCACCTCGACGATGAGCGACAGAGAACGCTTGTGGGTTGCTATGGATAGTCTTCAACTCCAAGCGCAGCCGGCGAAGGCAGTTTCGGTACCGGTGTGTGGAGTTGGTATCGGTCTCCGGGAGCCAGTAGAGGGGAGCATCGACGATCATGTATGCCTTATTGTAGGCAGAGGCAGGGCCTGGGGAACCTGAAGAGTCGGAAGAGTAGGACGAGGACGAAGAAGTGGGTGTGGCCGGTCCTTACACCGGTGGCGGGTTTGCCTGGCGGTGGTGGTAGACCAGACGGTGTGTTTGGTGAAGCCTCGTCGTCTTTAAAGCCTCGGCATGATGGTTGGAAGGGGTGACGATGGAGGGAAGAGCAGAGGGTAAGGGAGAAGGCGCGGGAGGAGTGGATGAGAAGAATAGAGAAAAGGTAGAATTTGAATACGAAGCGTCGCGTCTCCTACCATGGGGAGTTAAGCTGAGTTGGCTCGTGGTGGGCCCACTAAAGTGGCCCACTAAGCTACCGGCTCGTAAAAGTGTTTATTATAGAGGTGAGGAGCGTACCTGACAAACCTTAGGCCTTTGCTGTGGTGTGGTGCTGGGGCCTTAATGTTTGGCCTTATGCTGTAGCATGCTCCTTGTTGGACCTGTTCCCTCCTGCTGTGATGCTAAAGAACCGTGGACTTAGGCTGCCTCCCAGTAGCGCTTTCTTTAAAGTCTTTAGCCGGACTAAGTGCCTGTGACTTAGGGTGATCTGAGATCAATAGCTGTCTTGTCTCTCACAATGGGGTTTGACCAATAATGTTTAATTCGCTGACCGTTGACTCGAAAATTGTTCCCTGTTACTGGATTTCTGAGGTCAACTGTACCATGCAAAGATAAGTCATAGATAACAAAGGGTCTTGCCTACCTGGATTTCAGCTTTCCTGGGAATAGTTTCAGGCGAGAGTTGTACAACAGGACTTCTTGGCCAACCTCAAAAGTGCGGGGGATCAGTCACTTGTTGGGCCATCGCTTGACTTTTTCCTTGTAAAGCTTTACATTTTCATATGCATGCAAATGGAATTCGTCCATTTCGTGCAATTGTAATAGACGTTTGTCACCTACTGTGGTGGGGTCCATGTTCAGCTGTGCTATTGCCCAATAGGCCTTATGTTCCACTTCAACCGGAAGAAGACAGGCTTTCCCGAACACAACTTGATATGGGGAGACACCTAATGGAGTTTTGTATGCGGTGCGATACGCCCACAAGGAATCATCGAGTTTGTCGGACCAGTCCTTTCGGTTTGGGTGAACCACCTTTTCCAAGATACGTTTGACCTCTCTGTTTGAGACCTTTGCTTGACCATTTGATTGAGGGTGATATGCTGTGGCGATTCGGTGTTTGACCCCATATTTGGCAAGCAGGCCTGCAATCTGTCGGCTGCAGAAATGAGATCCTTCATCACTAATTAAGGCCCGGGGGTGCCAAATTTTGTGAATATCTATTTCTTTAAAAACCTGCTCACGGCTCACGAGTCATTTGTTGGTAAGACGGTCACTTGACCCATTTGGAAACATAGTCAACGCGACTAGTATGTCTTGGTTGCCTCTTGATGGAGGAAAGGACCCATAAAGTCGATCCCATACGTCGAATACTTCGACCTCCAAAATAGGTGTTAGTGGCATTTCATGCCTACGAGATATGTTACCAGTCCTTTGGCAGTTGTCGCACTTGGACACAAATTGATGGGCGTCTTTGAACAGGGTAGGCCAATAAAATCCAGATTGGAGCACTTTAGCGGCCGTTCGCACTCCTCCATAATGTCCTCCATAGGGGGAGAAATGGCAGTGTCTCAGAATATTTCGGTTCATCATCTGGTATGCAACGTCTAAGTATCAGTGCAGGCATTGCTTGAACAGGTATGGTTCATCCCAGAAATACTTCCGGCTGTCATAGAGGAACTTTTTCTTTTGGTGATATGTTAAATCCGTTGGGACTTCTCCTGTGACTAAAAAGTTCACGATGTTTGCATACCATGGGGTGTTGATGCATGCAATGGCGTAGAGTTGCTCATCCGGGAAAAATTCCTGAATTGGGATGCTCGGCTTATCTGAGGTATGGCTTTCCAATCGTGAAAGATGGTCTGCCACTTGATTTTCGGTCCCCTTCTTGTCACGAACCTCCACATTAAATTCTTGCAGTAGTAAGACCCATCTGATTAGTCGTAGCTTGGCGTCCTTTTTCGCTACTAGGTATTTTATGGCGAAGTGGTCTGTGAAGACTATTACCTTAGTGCCTACTAGGTAAGATCGGAATTTTTCAAAAGCAAATACCACCGCCAACAACTCTTTTTCTGTCGTAGTGTAATTCATCTGGGCACTGGACAGAGTTTTGCTTGCATAGTGAATAGAGTGAAACATTTTATCATGTCTTTGACCCAGTACTGCTCCAACTGCTAAGTCACTGGCGTCACACATGAGTTCGAAGGGTACATTCCAGTCAAGGGCTGATATGATTGGGGCAGTAGTAAGCTTCTTTTTGAGGGTTTGGAACGCCTCCAGGCAGGCTGCATCGAAATTAAATGGAGCGTTAAGTTCGAGCAGTGCACATAACGGCTTGGAGATCTTGGAGAAGTCTTTAATGAAGCGTCGGTAAAAACCAGCATGTCCCAGGAAGCTCCTGATTCCCTTGACTGTGGTAGGTGGAGGTAGTTGTTCAATAACTGCTATTTTTGCATGATCAACTTCAATTCCCTTTTTCGAAATTTTGTGTCCCAGTACCACTCCTTCTGTTGCCATAAAATGACATTTCTCCCAGTTTAGCACTAGATTTGTTTCCTCACAGTGCTGAAGAACTGACTCAAGGTTTTGCAGGCAGGCATCATATGATTTTCCAAACACTGAAAAGTCGTCCATGAAAATTTCTATGGATTTTTCCACCATATCAGAGAATATTGCCATCATACAGCGTTGAAATGTGGCTGGTGCATTACGTAGTCCGAAGGGCATTCCCCGGCAACGGCGCCAAAAACTTGTTGGTCAATTTCCTTGATGGCAAGTGAACCAGTCGAACAAGTAATAAAGTGTAAGTAGAGTATCACCCCACAGAGACTGAGATACCAAAGAGTGACGCGCGATTGCTATGATAGTTGTGCAAGCGAAAGTAAATATATTGGGATGAGAGGTTGTTGTGATTATGCTACTAGCAAAAGTAAAAAGAGTGACTTTAAACGTGAGAAGATATCAGTAGGAGGTTAGGCTGTGTTGGAAATTATGCCCTAGGGGCAATTCATTGTACTTTGGATATTTGAGTTATTTAAAGTGTTTTCTTTAGTTATCATTTTAGTCTGCATGTTCGTATTGATAACGCATCCCCGGATACATCTTATAGATTATCCTAAATGTCCACAGTCGGTCATCTACGCGGAGCGAAGATGAATTAAGACCGATATGACTTTGATGAGGTATGGAGATACAATCAAAGTCATGGGCACTGTAAGAGTACAAGGTCTTTGGACCGACCCACTATGAGAAAGCTGCATGGATCTAGTCATAAGCTTATCTCATGTATAACCGCGTCACGACGCCTATGACTGAGATCATCATGGATTCCTACATGATGAGTCACTGACCTTTGACCTAGTCAAAAGTCACCTTTGATCGGGTGATGATAAAGGCTAGGATCGGGATCAGTGGTTTTCATGCGGAGGGATGTGAATGGTCAAGATGGAACTTGTCCCTCACATTTGTAGAGATATATCTTGGGCCCCTCGATGAGTGAGTCTAAGAAATGTACGGCCGTGTGTGATGGAAAGGAGTTTCCATTTCACTTATTAGACTAACTCGAGAATCGAGAAAGTAATGGTCAAGAAAAGGAAGTTGACATTCTCCATGCCTCATCCTTGACCGAATTATCGCGTGACAAAAGGGACGTGACATGGTTGTACGAGAGGTGTATCATGTCATCGATCCCCATGTGAGTTGGTAGTCGCAATGTCTTGCTAGAGGCCGCTTGCGATTTGTGGGTCGACACGGTGTTGGCCCACCAATCTCATATGGGCTGCGGTCGCACACAAGAATAATCCAACACGGGTAAAAGTGTCCAGGTTCATTGAATCTCAGATTAATCTGAGATTAATGAATACTGAGTTTAATCTGGGGTAAATATATATATATATATATATATATTTAAATTCGAAAATAATATAATGATATTATTTAATTGAGATTAAAATATTATTATTATATTATTTGTTTTATGTTTAATTTATTTGATAAATTAAATATCTAAAACAAACGAGATATTGTATCTCATTTAATTTTCGAATAAAGATATTATTGTCTATTTAATTTAAATTGAGATATTAGTATCTCGATTTAAATAAATAGATAGATATCATTTCTCGGATTTAATTTATTGAGATAAATTAAATCGAGAAGGCTTTTAAATTTGGATTAAATAAATAGGTTGGATTAAATCTATCGATAGATTTAATTAACTATTTTTTAATCTAGATTTAATTCGAAATTTCAGATCTGGTTTTTAATTCGATTAAATAAATATTATTATATTAGATCTATCGGATAGATTTAATTAATATATATTTAATCCAGATCTAAAGTTTGTATTCAAAAGTTAATACGATTAATTTTGTATTAAATACGCCGAACGGGTTTTAGAAACCTACGGGACTTTCGATCGAGCGCATTACGAAAAGCCGCGAGAAACCCTAGAGTGGCCGAGAGAGACGCACAAGAGCGCTAGCACGGCTAGCCCCGTAGCCGTGTACGAGGATTGTTCGTGTGGATACCGGTAGAGGAAGAGGATTCTAAGAGTCGTCTTACGCGATCGAGAAAGGTAGCCCACTTTGTTCAACGAAGAAGAAACCACGAACGAGTTCTTAAAAGGTAATATCCGGATTCCCAGCCTTGATTTAAACGCGCTGAGTGATCCTCGGGACGGGATTCGTAGAAATTTTAATCCGCTTGCGTTGTACGGATCCTACAGTGGACTCGGAATCACCCTTAAGTGCATCAATCCCCCGGTTGCTCTACCCAATGCTATAGCATCTATCTTGCCACCATAATTGCTACAAAGATAGCTACTACTTACAAAGTTATTTGGTTGACCCACCTCTATAGTCTACTGAAGCTTCCGCTTCGATACATATGAAGCTAACTATACTCCTTCCATATTCCTATAGCAACTTTCTAGTCAGATATGCGCTACGCTCAGGGTGTTATGGTTATGAGAGGTAGACCCATTCGTGAAGCCTACAATAATAGGTCAAGTCGTGCACGGGCTGCCTAGCAAACACCTTTTTCTCGAGTCTAACCTCAACTCCTTGCCCGATGGCGAGGCCACAAATCTAGCCCTTAACTTCCGTTAACCGACTAGTAATTAAAACAACGATAAGCAAACCAAATTTATTGAATTAAGAACTTGCAACTGGGTTCATTCAACAACTTAAAGACTCATCCTCGTCCAGCCATATGAAAATCAGTTCATGACTGACGAGCGACACACAAAACAGACACTATCAAAATGACCCATGATCAAGAAAACAAAGATAAAAAGGAAAACAGAAAGTTTTGACGGAATTTCCAACGGCGTGGTCGAGGCCTTGTCACGTCACCACTCCACGTCTTCTTCGTTCAATCGTACTGCAGGGAAGGATGCTGGGTTGTCCAGAAAGTCTCATGCTCTTGTGAAATCTCTCACTCTTCTCTTGAGTCTGCCGAAAGATAGAATTTTGTTCTAAGGCTCTCCAACTCCCTTAGGGTTCGCTCCGCTGTTTCCTTTTATAATCAGGCTTTTCTTGCATCGTAAGTCACAGCAAGCTGGGCCTTTCCTAATCCGTTAGGATTTATTGTATCTCTAGATCCGAGTAGATTGCTTCTGTTGATTCGGTGGGATTCTCCAAATCTGTTAGTTCTGATCCCCCGCATCTTCTATTCCGTTATATCAGCAACCTAACTGTCAGTAGCGCCCTTTTCTTTTATTCCAGAAATCATCTGGGTAAAAAAAGTCAGAAAGCATACCGCATAGCATTGCGTCCTTTACTTTGCTATAACATTCGTGATGCCTTGTATTGCACTTCGACTCGCTGTCAGAATTCTATAGCATCGTATCGGCTACGCTATACGTTCTTCTTTAAAGACCATGTAAATTGTTTCATTCTTAGCATATGCAAATGATTTCTATTCTTCAGTCCCTATATCATGAATGTATGCCTTTTTGCTTAGATTATCTGCAGTTAAGCTTGTATTTAACACTCAATTCACTCATAAAGTATAGGGAAAACATGGTACGATTTGTGCTCATCAGCAGCCCAAGGTTGTGGTGCTTTAGCATCAACGCAGGGGGAAACGAGTCCAGCAGGGTCCATGCTACGGCATGATGTTCGACATTAAGACCCTAGAACAGCAATATGGCAAAAGCCCAACGTTAGTCAGGTACGCTCCTCATCTCTAAAATAAACACTGTGTACGTGCATTTATCTTAGTGGGCCACTCTTGTTGGCCCACTACGCGCCAACTAAGTTTAACTCACTGTCGAAGGGGTCGTCATGCTTCATATTTAAAATTCTGCCTCTACTCTGCCTATTCTCTTCACACCATCCTCTGGCGTCTTTTCACATCCCCACCGACTCCCTGTTCCTTCCCTCACCCTCAGACACACCATGCCCCGGGTAAAATGTGCAGCATGGCATGGCCGGTTTCCCCCACCGGTCTATGCTCGTCAACCAACCCGTCGCCTTCCACCCGTAAAGCCGTCACTACCCATTGCCATTGAAGTTTCCTCTCCCTCCTCCTCATCCACTGAGCCCTCTCCGGTTTCTGGCACCACCGATTCATCTGATCGTTCCTACATCCTCACCCATGCCCCCTTTACTAGCGCTCAGCCACCGATGTGAAGTCTTCACACAAATATCTGCGTCGCCTATGCCAGGAGCTTAAAACCCTCCGGAGCGACTTTTGGGTGAAACTTGAGGCCCACTGTCATCATCTGCTGGCAACCGTCTCTCTCTCTCTCGCTCTCACTCGGAGATCCCCGTGGTCAACACCCTCGGTGACTTTTTAGCTGAGGAAGATACGGCTAGCAGTGCACCAGCCCCTCCCGTTCCTCCTGCCCCGTAGTTTTCTTTTATTTTGTTAATTTTGTTTTAGTTTGTTTCCTTTTTCTGACAATTGGCCCATGCCTTGGGAGTTTTCCCCAGGGCCATTTTGTGAAGAATGCTGTGATTATTGTGTTTCTCTTGCTCTTTCGATTTTATCCCGCTCCACTGTGTGCGCGCGGAGTTTCTGATTGATTATTACTGCCACTACAATGGGGGCATTGTATCATTCAAGTGTGGGGGGATTGATTAGATATGTGATCTAATCTGCCACTATTGTTTGCGTGTGTGAGATCTGATTCACCCTACATATAGTTTTTGTACAAACTCAAAAGAAATTCCAAATTGCATGATGAAGCATGAACAGAATTTTGTAGCAATAGAATCAATGTCTGTATAACAAAGCATAGCATGATTGCCTAAGGAAACTGAACCTTTAGGCTTGGGAAATTGACGGTGCTAGCTAATCTGATGTGGGGTAAAGTGGCAATGAGGAAGTTTAAAGGGAAGAACCCCCAATGGAAGGATTGAATTGAGCCTAATTGTTTTATTCTGTGTGCATGTCTGCTAGCCTATGTTTAATAGACTATCTGGCATCTGAATTTGAAGTTCGTAGGATAAAGGCATTCATGTTATACCCATAATTCGCATACACAACCCACTCACCATCATTTTCACTTTTGCTACCCCATTGAGCCACATTAGAAGCGGGAAGAAAACTGTGAGAAATGCTAGGGCAGAGTGCTCCCATGAAAAGCTGCTAAAAGAACTGTTGTGTTGTGCTTATAAAAAAAGAAAAAAAAAATCTTTGAAAAGAAAAGAAAAAGAAAGGAAAAGACCTAGAATAGAAAGCAACAAGAAATAAAATGTTCAAGAAGGAGCACTCGGCCGAAGCTAAGAAGAATTGTTTACCTAATCTGCTATAGCATTCTCCACCTCAAACACTTGACCACCCTCACACTGTAACCCAAGAAGTCCTTTGGATGCACGAATACTCAGATGCTAGGAAGCAACCTTAGAACTTCGACAAGGCTATGGATCCTCTGGGCCCATTTGACAAGAAAGAAACTAAAACCCCCTGGATAAGCGAGTGTATTCACTGAACTTGAGAGCCTCTTGAGACTTCTTCATCTAAGCAATACCACGCATTTTGAGCCATTGGCACTGGGCAATGAGATTGTCAAATGGGGAATGAGAACTAACAGCAACTGCGCAAGCAAGGTTATACAGACAAGAGTACTACGGCTATGAGTCTTTGCTTGCTTCACCTTATTTTACCCAGGAGTGCACAAAGCTAAGTGTGGGGGTATTTGATAAGCACAAATCATACCATGTTTTCCCTATATTTTATGACTGAATTGAATGGTAAATACGAGCTTAACTGCAGATAATCTAAGCAAAAATGCATATATTCATGATATAGGGAACCGAAGGACAGAAACTATTTACATCCTAAACATGTGCTAAGAAGAACAATTTACATGGTTTTTAAGGAGAACGTGTAGCAAAGCTGATATGATGCTATAGCATTCTGACAGCAACTTGAAGTGCAATGCAAGGCATCATGAAAGCTATAGCAAAGTAGAGGACGCAATGCTATGTGGCATGTTTTCTGACCTTTTTATCTAGGTGATTTCAGGAATAAAAGAAAAGGGTGATAACGATAGGTAGATTGCTAACATAATGGAATAGAAGATGCGGAGGATCGAAACTAAAAGATTTGAAGAATCCCGTAGGATTAGCATAAGCAATCTACTCGAATCAAGAGATACGATAGATCTCGACAGATTAGCAAAGGCCCAACTCGCTGTAACTTACGCCGCAAGAAAACCTGATTATATAAGGAGACAGCAGAACCAGCCCTAAGAGAGTCAGAGAGCCTAGAACGAGATTCCACATTCGGCAAGCCCAAGAAAAGAGTGAGAGATTTCACAAAGCACGTGATTTCCAGGACAACCCAGCATCCTTCTTTACAGTACAACAGAGAGAAGAAGACGTGGAGTGGTGACGTGACAGGCTTCATCCACGCCTTTGGAACTTTGTCAAGCTTTCTGTTTCCTCTTTTATTTTAGTATTTAGATCATGGATCATTTTGTTATTGTTTGTTTTGTGTTTCCCTCGTCAGTCATGAACTGATTTTCATATGACTAGACGAGGATGATTCCTTAAAGTGTTAAATGAACCCAGTGGCAAGTTCTTAATTTAATAAATTTGGTTTGCTTATCAGTGCATTAATTACTAGTCCATTAGCGGAAGCTAGGGGCTAGATTTTTGGCCTCGGCTTACTGGCAAGGAGTTGAGATTAGACCTCTGAGAAACAGTGTTTGCTAGGCAGCCCATGCACTAGAAAGCAAATCTATTATTGTAGGCTTCAGGAATGGGTCTACCTCTCATAACCATGACACCCTGAGTGTAAAGCAGATCTAACTAGAAAGTTGCCATAGGAATATGGAAGGAGTATAGTTAGCTTCATATGTATCAGACGCGGAAGCTTCGGTAGACTATAGTGGTGGCTTAACCAAATAGCTTTGTAGTTAGTAGCTATGCTGTAGCATTGCGGAAGCTATGCAGTATAGATGCTATAGCAATGGGTAGAGCAACTGGGGGATTGATGCACTTAAGGGTGATTCTGAGTCCAACCTAACTTCTTACTAATATCTTCTCAAGTTTAATTCACTCTGTTTATTTCTGTTATTAGCATAACTACAAAAACCTCTCAAACCAATTATATTTACTTTCTGTTTGCACAACTATCATAGTAATCGAGTGTCACTCTTTGGTATCTCAGTCTCTGTGGGACGATACTCTACTTACACTTTATTACTTGTTCGATTGGTTCACTTGCCATTAAGGAAATCGACCAACAGTAGGCATATTTCAAATTGTCAGGCAATGGCTTGAGGTCCAAAGTTGGTGGCGCTTCTATGGATGGTTTGACCGGGTGCTTTGGATGTTGGCCAACTTCTAATGATTCAAACGTCATACTCCTTGCTAGGTTGAGGTGGCTGTGGTCCTTACCACTTAGTACTGCTGCCTGACTGATAATTTCCCCACCTGTTGCTAGTTCCATTTCTCCGGGCACCTAGCCATATGATTCTTGGAAGGCTTCCTGTATAACTTCATCCATTGTATCTAGTACAGAGCATGTTTCTGTATCATCTATGTATTGCATTGCCTTAAACAGGTTGAAATTGACTTCCTTGTCATTTATTTTTAATGTAAGTTCCCCTTCGTGCACATCCATTAATGCCTGCTCAAGAGCTAAGAATGGCCTTCCCAAAATGACTGGCATTTCGTGTCCACCTTCTTGATCATGTATGATAAAGTCCACTGGGAGCACAAATTTTCCTACTTGCATCAGGATGTTGTGAATTTCACCAGTTGGGTAGATCATGGTTCTGTCTGTCAGTTGCAAGTTTGTTGTAGTAGTTTGCTCGTTACTGGTTGTTAGTCAGTGAAACACTAATCTTGGCATCAAACTTACTTGAGATCCCGGATCACATATTGCCCTCACGGTGGTTTGATTGTCTATTATGCATGAAATTTCAAAGTGATCTTTGCCTTGCAGTTTGAGTGGTCCTCTTGGTAGGAGCGAAGTGCTGCAAGTCTGGGTTACAGGTATGGTCTCAAGTCCCAACAGTTCTTCCTTCTGGGTAGGGTGTCCTTAAGAAACTTCACATAGGTAGGCATTTGTTCTACAGCTACTGCTGGGGCCATGTGAACGTGGAGTTGTTGTACTAACTCTAAAAACTCCTAAAATTGCTGGCTGGAGTTTTGTGTCGGCGATCTGTGCTAAGTTGGGACTTGAGTTTGTTCGGTGGCCATGCCCTGTAGTGTCATTTTAGCTTTAGCATTCCCCTGTGACTTTGGTATGTAGGTGTTTATTACTACCGATGAAGAACATGTTGTAGCGTCGACCACTGAGTCACATTGCTGTAGCATTATATCTTGCTCGTTTCTCTCGGTGGTTGAATCTACCCTGCTTTGAAGTAGAGGTTTTGGGTGTTTCCCAGTAAGTGCTGTGATGAGCACAAATTGTACCATGTTTCCCCTATACCTATTGACTAAATTGAATGTTAAATCCAAGCTTAACTGCAGATAATCTAAGCAAAAAGGCATACATTCATGATATATGGACTAATGAGTAGAAATCATTTGCATGTGCTGAGAATGGAACAGTTTGCATTTTCTTAAGGAAAAGCGTATAGCAGAGCGGATACGATGCTATAGCATTCTGACAGCGATTCGAAGTGCAATACAAGGCATCTGGAATGCTATAGCAAAGTAGAGGACGCAATGCTATGCGTCATATTTTCTGACTTTTTACCCAGATGATTTCAGGAATAAAATAAAGGGTGATATTGACAAATAGGTTGCTAACGTAACGGAATAGAAGATGCGGAGGATCGGAACTAAAAGATTTGAAGAATCCCGCATAATCAATAGAAGCAATCTACTCGGATTAGAAGATATGATAGATCCCGACGGTTTAGGAAAGGCCCACTCGCTTAACTTACGCGAAGAAGAAAAGCCTGATTATAAAAGGAAACAACAGCACCAACCCTAACAGAGTTGGAGAGCCCTAGAATAAGATTCTAACTTTCGGCAGACTCAAGAGAAGAGTGAGAGATTTCACAAGAGTACGAGACTTCCAGGACAACCCAACATCCTTTCCTGCAGTATGAGGGAACGAAGAAGACGTGGAGTGGTGACGTGACAGGACCTCAACCACGCCGTCAAAAATTCCATCGAGCTTTCTCTTTTCCTTTCTTTTTAGCTTTGTTTTCTCGATCATGTGTTATTACGGTAGTGTAGTGCATTTTTGTGTGTCCTCGTCGAGTCATGAACTAAACTTTATATGGCTGGACGAGGATGAGTCTTTAAGTGTTGAATGAACCCAGTTGCAAGTTCTTAATTCAATAAATTTGGTTTGCGTATCGGTGTTGTTATTAGTAGTCGGTTAACGGAAGTTAAGGGCTAGATTTGTGGCCTCAGCTTACTGGCAAGGAGTTGGGGTTAGACCTCTGAGAAACAGTGTTTGCTAGGCAGCTCGTGCACGGCTTGACCTATTATTGTAGGTTTCAGGAATGGGTCTACCTCTCATAACCATAACACCCTGAGTGTAAAGCAGGTCTAACTAGAAAGTTGTCATAGGAATATGGAAGGAGTATAGTTAGTATCATATGTATCGGACGAGAAAGCTTCGGTAGATAATAGAGGTGGATTAACCAAATAGCTTTGTAGTTGGTAGCTATGCTGTAGCAATTGCGGAAGCTGTATAGTATAGATGCTATAGCATTGGGTAGAGCAACTGGGGGATTGATGCACTTAAGGATGATTCTGAGTCCAGCCTAACCTCTTACTGATATCTTCTCTCGTTTAAAGTTATTTTGTTTACGTTTTCTAGTAGCATAATTGCAAAATCTCTCAACCCGATTTTATTTACTTTCTGCTTTCACAACGGTCATAGCATTTGTGCGTCACCTCTCGGTATCTCAATCTCTGTGGGACGATACTCTACTTACACTCTATTACTTGTTCGACTAGTTCACTTGCCATCAAGGAAATCGACCAACATGCTGCAATTTGTCCGATTTGATTTTCGAGCTTCCGAATGGTTAGCTGCTGATTGAGAATTTCTGAGTTGTTTCTTGCCATGTGTTCTCTTAAAAGGTCTATCAAATGCCTTTTTTGGTCCAGTCTCTTTTAACAGTGGTTGCAGACTAGTGATTCCTATAACTTGGCTTGTCCGACAGGACTGATTAATCCTTTAATGGCATTGATCAAAGCTGTCACCTCGGCTATAAGGGTGGTTATTACATCCGACGTGCTGATACTAGCGGTCTCCCCAAATGTAGTTCTACTGTCATTAGCCCATTGATAACCTTGTGTTGCTATTTTTTCCAACAGTTGACACGCCTTGTCATATGGCTGCATGAGAATAAATCCGTTTGCGCAAGCGTCCACAAATGAATGTGTTTTTCCATTTAGTCCACTGTAAAAGGTTTCCAGTTGAGGCCATTCTAGCAGTCCGTTTTATGGGCATCGGCTAAGCAGATTCTTGAATCGGTCCCAAGCTTTGTGGGCTAGTTCCCCAGGCTTTTGCTTGAAGCTAGCTATATCCTTCCTCAGTTGTGCGTTCCTTGTTGGTGGGAAAAATTTAAGTAGGAACTTACTCCCGAGATCTTTCCAAGAGCTAAATGAATTGGCTGATAGGTTATTGAGCCACTTTCGGGCTTTCTCCCGAAGAGAGAATGGGAATAGTTTAATTCGAATGGTATTGGGCGTGACTCATGGGATGACAAACGAGTCACACACCTCCATGAAAGCCTTAAGGTGCGAGTGAGGGTCTCCAGACGCAAGTCCCTCAAATTGTTCGGCAACATTCAGCATTTGAATCATGACACCTTTGATCTCAAAGTGTCCTACATTAACGGTTGAGGATATGATAGCCGAATTCAACTTGTGAAGGTCTGGAATCCTGAACTCCCTAATGGTCTTGTTCACATCTGGATTTAGAGGTGGAGAGACTTGATTGTCCCTGTTTATTACTATCGGCTCCCTTCGATCTTGCTCATGGTTGACAGGCATATCCGCCATGCTTGCTGTGTCAAAAGGTTGACTTCTTCGCTTCTGCTTCCTACGCCTTTACTTGTAAGTGTGTTCGATTTCTGGATCTAAGGTTCTAGGTTGACTGTCGGCGAGTTGTGCATGCACTACAAAATGTACTGAAAATCAAGAACAGGGAAAGAGTGAGCTTTATTGGATGAATCACACCTATTAAGCAAAAAGGGCGTCGTCACTAAAGGTCTCTACAGTCCCCAGCAACGACACCAAAAACTTGTTGGTCGATTTGTTTGATGCCAAGTGAACCAGTCGAACAAGTATTAAAGTGTAAGTAGAGTATCATCCCACAGAGACTAAGATACTGAGAAGTGACACTCAACTGCTGTAATAATTGTGTGAATAGAAAGTAAAATCTGATTGATTTGGGGGGTTTTTGTGGTTACGCTAAATAACAAGAAAGTAAACAGAGTATCATAGTCGTAAGAAGATATCAGTAGGAAATTAGGCTGAACTCGGAATTATCCTTAAGTATATCATTCCCCTAGTTGCTTCACACACTGCTATAGCGTATATACTGTACAGCTTCCGCAATGCTACAACACAGATACTAATTACAACGTTATTCTGCTAACCCACCACTAGAGTCTATCGAAGCTTCCGCATCCGATACATGCAATACTAACTTTACTTCTCCCATATGCCTATGGCAATTTTCTAGTTAGATTAACATTACAAAGCAAGGTGTTATAGTTATGACGGTAGACCCATTCCTGAAGCCTACAATAATAGGTCAAGCCTTGCACCAGCCTGCCTAGCAATCACTGTTTCTTAGAGGTCTAACCTCGACTCCTTTCCAGTAAGCCGAGGCCACTAATCTAGCCCTTAGCTTCCGCTAATCGACAAAGTATTTAATTTACTGATAGGAAAACTGAATTTATTGAATTAAAAACTATCAAGTGGGTTCATTCCAAACTTAAGAAATCATTCTCGCTCAGCCATAGGAAATTTAGTTCATGACTGACGAGGGAAACACAAAACAGATAACAACAAAATGACCCATAATCAAAAGATTAAAACGAAGAAAATAGAAAGCTTGACGAAGTTTCCGGCGGCGTGGAAGAAGCCCTGTCACGTCACCACTACACGTCTTCTTCTCTTCATCTTATTGCTAAGAAGGATGCTGGGTTCTCTTGGAGTTTTCGTGCCTTGTGAACTCTCTCTCTTCTTTCAAGTATAGCCGTATGTGAATGGGATTAAACTCTCAGCGACTCGGCTCCCTCTAGGGTTGGCCTGCTGTTTCCTTATATAATCAGGCTTTCTTGCGGTGTAAGTTCCTACGAGCTGGGACTTTCCTAATCTGTCGAGATCCAGTTGTATCTCTCTTTCCAATCTTAGTAGATTGATTCTACTGATCCTGCAGGATTCTTCAAATCTTTTATTTTCGATCCTCCGCATCTTCTATTCTCATTACGTCGCAAATCTACTGTCATTCTCGACCTTCACATATTTTCTGAAATAATCTTGACAAAAGATCAGAACATATGTCACATAGCATTGCGTCCTTTACTTTGCTATAGCTTCAAAGATGTCTTGTATTGCACTTCGATAAGCTGTCCTGATACTATAGCATAGTATCACCTTTGCTATACGTTCTTCTCATAAAACCTCGTAACTTGTTCTTTTCTTAGCGCATGTTGAGGGTTTGTGTGAAATGCATCCTTAAGTTCCCTGTATAATGAATTAATGCCTTTTTGCCTAGATTTAACACAGTTAAGCTCATATTTACAGTTCAATTCTGTCATTTAATACAGGGAAAACATGGCATAAATTGTTCTCATCATACGCAAAATCATGTTTTGAACACATTGAGACCATCAAGAACACCAAAATCAGATTGCAACACCAAGCCCTAACCCCTTGAATGAAAATCACAAGTTCAAGTTTAGAGGTTCAGGTTTTCGGTGTTTAACAGAATCGGAAGTTCGGTTGATGATCTTAGGAGCTTGGGAGTTGATCTTGGCTATGGAGGTTGGCTAATTTCTTCTCTCTTTTCCTCTGAAACTTCGTGCTCCTTGGTTGAGAGAGAGAGCAAATGTCATTTAATAAAGGTAAAAGGTAAGCTGGATACGAAATAATCGGAGTAAAATCTTATCCAGTAATTAGTAAAATTCATCTGGCTTTTTGACTTATTTTCCAAGAAAAACTAGAAGCTTCTAGGGTCTGGACAAGTGGCGCCTCCCCTTTAAAATATCTACATTTTTACTTTTCATTTGGAGAAAATTACCTACTTTGGCCTGGAATTTGTTAAAATTACTAGTTTTGGCCCTAAACTTCTTTATTATTCGTTTCTTTTTCACCATGCACTCTAGTTGTTTCCTAGGGCTAGGTGGCGCTTACTTGGGCCCACAAATCAGTTCCCATGATTTTTATTTTATTTTGGGTAAAGGAGTAAAAATAGACATGTGCTTTACCCTCGGGAGCGCCCAGCACCATATGCTTTTCTCAGGAGCAAAAATACACATGTGGTTATATTTTAGGAGCAAAAATCACACCACCGTTAAAATCTAACTTAACGGTGCATTTGCAACAGAAAATGCCATATTTACAACAACATTTAAACACCTGGATTTTGAACATAGAAAGGTCATTTACAACAAAAAAAGGCTATATTTACAACAGGAAGTGTTGTATTTACAACAAAATTTAAAATCTGGCCATATTTACAACAGAAAATGTCATATTTACAACAACATTTAAACACCTGGATTTTGAACATAGAAAGGTCATTTACAACATAAAAAGGCTAGATTTACAACAAGAAGTGCTGTATTTACAACAAAATTTAAAATCTAGCCATTTACAACGAAACATCCATATTTACAACGGGCTAGACTTGCAACGAAATCTACCGTATTTACAACAAAATTTTAATGGTGGTGTGACTTTTGCTCCTAAAATGTAACCACATGTGTATTTTTGCTCCCAAAAAAAGCATATGGTGCTGGGCGCTCCCGAGGATAAAGCCCATGTGTATTTTTGCTCCTAAACCCTTTTTTATTTTTCCCAATTTATCTGATTTATTCCCTTTTTATCCGAGAAAGTATGACCCACACTTTGACTTTTAGGCTGATTTTGCTTTTCTTTTTCTCCAAGTAAATTTTTAATAATTATAAAGGCTAGGTGGTGCCATTTGGGCCCCACCAATCTACCCTCATGCTTTTCCTTTGCCTTTTCCACTTTATTCGGTTCAATCTCTTTCTACCGGTCGCGCTGGTCCCCACTAGTTAACAGGATGCTTCTTTTTGTATTTTTCTTCAATTTTTTCCATATATTTTCCTCTGATTATCCATACCTAGGTGGCGCCTCCTTGACTTCCCAAAGTGGCCTCACACTTGTCCCATTTAGTCCAAAAAAAGCCCCTAACGAGTCCCTATCGATCCCCTTTCTACCAGTTAATCGCTTGTGGAACCCGCATCTTGTAATTTGGGCCTGAACATGGATAAAATCATCTGATTTTTCCTTCTCTCTCCTGGGCGGACAAAATTTATGACTCAAGGGGCAAGGATTTGACTATTTTGCCCTTACTTTTCTCACTTTTACCCCTGTAGTGACACATGTCCCAATGTAATGATTACACTGACTTTTGCTTTTTAACATGTGACTTTTCCAATGCCTTTTCCTCTTCTTATTTCTTCAAAAACGTAGGAAATCTTCACCTGACCAGGAAATGTCATGTGCGCACTTACTTTAGTGCATTTGTGCTTAACTAAATGTCTCATATCTTAGGACATAATTAAATGGCATTTTTCCAACAAATTAACACCGTATAGATCTTATATGCTCCTTTTCCATTGGCATTTTAATTCCACGGCTTACACATACTAGGTCTACTGACCCGTATAGCCGAGTTACTTAGTCCCTAAAAGGGTTCCTATCCCTCGGCATTCTTGCGACTTTTCTCGAACCGGGCTTAATCATCTACCTCCTTTAGGCTTATTCTCATTTTTCAGGGTCCAAAATTCAGGATATTACACAATTCTTCTTCCCAAACATTTTATTTTCCCTCAACTTAAGTTACGTTTCCATGTCTACCAAACAACTCAACTTTTTAAGTTCTCTGTCAATCTTCCCTTCCATTCTTTTCCCTCCTTAAATGTTTCGAATACCAAATGGACCCTAAGTAAAATGAAAGTGAGAGGGATGTTTAGTTGAGTCAATGTTGCGATTATAAGAACTTCAAGAGTAAAAGCATAAATGAGAGAAACATCAAACAAAAATATAAATATGAAAAAAAATGCCTTGAAATCAGAGAGGAGTCTATAAAAATTAGAAAGAGATTTTCAAAGCATATTTGATACTTATGGATTTATTTAAAAAAATTAAGGGAAAATTAGAATGAAGAACATAGTGTTGGTTATGATTAGTTTTGATGATGTCTCATATAGATGCCATTATTAAAAGCAAAAAGATTGAGTAATATAGTTATCTCCTACATTGACTAACTGTTGTATTAATCCTAGTTGAAGTATGGAGATGGATCAAGAAAGGAGATTAAAGAAAGGAGAACTTGCACAACATTCAAGTTCTTGTGGTACATGAAGTCTTGATGATCAAACCAAAAGTTGGAATGAAGCTTCATCATATTTGAGCTACAATGCAGATACAGAAAGACAACACATGAAATTCTGGAAGCTTTTTGGGTATTGAAGAAGGTAGAAGCTGCAAAGAATAAAGAGCCCAAGTTAAAAGATGAAGAATGATCAAGTTGGGAGATGGAAGAAGGAAGAACTTGCTGAATGGAATGAAGATATCATTATTCAAGTTCTAAGATTGATTCTGGAAGTCTCCAAGATCAAATGGAAGTTGGAATGGCTCAATTCAAAGTTAAAGTCAGCAAAAATCAGCTTCTGGAAGAGCAAACTCGAGTCTCCAAGCATTAACCTCGAGTTCACTACCTTGTTGCAGTAATTTGCCTATCTCGAGATGAGCAAACTCGAGTTCAGCACCCCAAACTCGAGTTCAGGACTTCAAACCCGAAACAGGTATCACAAACTCGAGCCAATAAGTGTCTTCAGCATTTCTAGTGTCTCTGGACAACACAAACTCGAGTTCACAAGTTCAAACTCGAGTTCACAACGGTCATCAGAACTTCAGCTCAATTCTGTTTCACTTTCAGCACAGGCGAGGTTCAGTATTTTGGCGATATCTCACAAACCAAAGATCGGATTGAGGTAAAAATAGTGGCATATGAAACTAGACTCCCAATGCGTCATTTTAATATATAATATAAGCCAAAAGGAGTTCAGATCAAGGAGATATGAATTTTACAATTTGCCACAAACATCACCGTCACAGTCAGAACCAAGCTTCAATGTTTTGGTTGTATGTCACAAAAAACAAATCCAATTGAGCTAAAATTGGTGCCATTGGAAAGTAGACACATAGATATTTCCATCAAGAGTTGAACGGACTAAAACGGAGTTCAGACCAGGGAGATATGGCCTTTGCAAGTTGACAGAGTTGCAAACTTGAGCCAGACCAAGTCAGAAGCAACCAAGTCAGAGTGCAGGTTGCAAACTCGAGTTCATCAGTTACGAACTCGAGCTCGAGAGTTCTAGAGAAGAAATGAACATTTGAAAAAAAGCCAAACTCGAGCCTGTAAGTGAACAAACTCGAGTTTAGCTCAGACAGAGAGCAACCAGGTCCAGGAAAACATCCAAACTCGAGCCTATAAGTAGCAAACTCGAGTTTGCGGGTTACAGAGAGCATCTGGGCTATTCAAGACAGATCCAAACTCGAGTCTACAAGTTACGAACTCGAGTTCGCGGGTTTTCCAAGTTCTCAATTCAAACTTTCCTTCGATCGAAACCATCTTCTAAGCTACGAGGATATCAAACTCGAGCCTATAAGTTATAAACTCGAGTTTGGCTCAGCGAGAGAAATCCAACCTTCGACAACATAAGGAAACTCGAGCCTATCAACTACAAACTCGAGTTTACACCTCGATGCAGAAAAATCACCATGACTTGAAACATCATATCTCATCAAGAACATCTAGTTGATTACTCAAATGATTTACACTACTTCTTAACATCATTTATATCATTTGTGTATAAGTTTCGGTGATTAAAGTTTGAGATTACATCAAACTTGACGAAAACCAAAATCATGTCATAAGCTTGAAGATGAAGTTGCTTGCATATTTTCGAAACAAGAAAAGAAGATCGAATTTAACGTGAAACTTGAAGAAACAAAGTTGAATGCTCAATGGTAATATTGTTCAATGGATTCAAATGTTCAATATCCTTAACTACATTTGAGAAGATTTGAAATTGCTTTAAAGTCAAATAAAGCAACTCCATGAGCCACTTGTATTATTTTAATATCTCTTCTCAAACAAAGCAAGTGGGAGACAAATGGAAAGTTGGACAGCCATTTCTCAATGCGAGACAACAAAGCCTCCACTAACAAAGCTGGACATCATCATACTACAAACAAGATAGCATGGGACACATTCTTGAAGAGCCAAATTCAAATATTCAAATCTGAAAATGTTCCCAACAGCTATATTCAAGCAGCAACACTCACAACAGCTAGATCCATGTACAAACACTCATAACAGCTATATTTTCGAATGGGTACAAGTCACAATGGATCTGCAACGTTCACAAGCTTCAACTAGCATAAATACCTAAAGATTTGAACACTTCAGACAGAGAATATAGAGCAAAAACGTAGAGACACAAGTTCACACCTTCAACATGCTAATACTCTGATTTTCATATCATTTACTCTCTGTTCTTAATGTTTAGATCATAGAGAGTGAAATGATTTGTATTGTGCTTCAGTATTTACTCATCTACTTCTGAGAGAGAGAAGATTTATTGTAAACATTCTACCATACTATCTGAGAGTTACTCAAGATTGGGTGATCTTGAGTGGGAAACACATTGTGTTGATTACAGCTTGTAAGGGGAGTGAATCCTAGGGAGAGGATTACTTCGAGTACAGAGTGTGTAATCAAGCAAGTGTATTGATTACGGTTGTAAGGGGAGTGAATCCTAGTGAGAGGATTACTTCAAGTACAGAACTTGTAATCAAGTTGAAAGAAGATAGTGGATTGAAAATCTCAAGTGGAGCTTGAGGACTGGACGTAGGTCAAGGATTGGGCCGAAGCAGTATAAATCAGTGTGCACATTCTCTTCCCTTATCTCTTACATTTCCAGCAAATACATATCTGAATGTTCATACATGTTTGATTGACTGACTATTGCTTTATCAATTATTATTGTCATTCAAACTGCTTTCAATAAGTTTCAAAAAGATTTTCAGAGTTTCTAGTTTTATCAAACACCCAATTCACCCCCTCTTGGGTGATAGCCGGAGTTTTCATTTGGTATCGAGCTAGGCTCTTGTTTAAAGGACTTAACCGTCTCAAGAGTTTCAATGGCTGATTCGGGTGTTCCATGTTTTCAGTAGGATTTGATTTTATCATTCCACCGCTTTTCAAAGATATTGATTTTTGGTTTTGGAAAGCTAGAATGACTAGTTTTATCAAAGCAACTGATTTTTATATGTGGAATGTTTTTACAAATGTTTTTGACTTCAAACCAAGAAAGGATTGGATAGAAAAGGAAAAGAAAATGTTTTCATTGAACATTAGAGCAATGAAAATCCTTTATAGTGCATTGACAGAAAATGATTATGAGAAAATCAAGTTTTGCTCAAGTGCTAAAGATATTTGGGATACTCTTGATTCTATTTATGGTTCTAACAATTGTGTTGAAGTTGAAAGTGTTGATAGTTCATCAGAAATGACAAACTGCATATCTGTAAGTGATGAACAAATGGAAGAAGGTGAAATCAGAGAATGCTTTCATGATTCAGTCAACACAAAAGAACAAGAGAAAAAGAATTCCCAGGATGATCTCATGGACAATTGTGATCAAACATTATCTAGAGCTCAAGATGCACACGAGGTAAACAATTCCAATTCTTCTTGTATAGATAAGAAAAATGTTTTCGAACAATCGCATAGAATTGTTTTTCAACCATTTACTGATTCTATTTTGAAAAACATAAATGTTTTCAACCATGCTGGAAAATCATATGGGAAGAAAGAATGTACAAATATAGGTCATTTGACATTGCATCCACTTAACTTGAACAATAATTGCAAAAGCTTGCTCATAATAAGCATCAATCTATTATTTGCAATTATTGTGGAAAATCTGGTCATATTTCTTACACATGCTATATTAGAAGAAATTCTAATGTAAGAAATAAATTTATTTGGGTTCCTAAAGGACACTCAAGGTCCAATGCTAACAGTCAAGGACCCAAGTATAAGTGGGTACCAAAATGTCCATCTAGTACTCCATGTGTGCAGGATGATTTGAATATCAATGGACATCAAGGTACAGAGAAGAGGAAGAAGAAGCCAAGAGTCTCTCATGCACCAATGAAGAAGATCACAGTATCTATATCAAGCAAGAGAACTCACAGGGCACCCATTGCTGGAACTACAAGGTTTAAACATCAAAGGAAGCAATGGATTTGTGCAAGAAGAGTATCATCTACCTCAAGAATGAATTACCACAGAGTACCATTCAACTATCTTGAGGAGAATAAGAAAAGAAGGATCTCTTGTACACAAGGGAAAAATTTCTTGCAATCTTCATCATGTGAGAAAGCATTGCTTCATCCCAAGACTAAATTCAAAAAGACAAAGTATCAACGAATGATAAATTGGGTGAGCGAATGCAATCCTTCAAGTACCTAAGGCTAAGGTATGCTATGGTAAAACCTCATATGCTATCATCTGAAATAATCATTGAGGTTTTATATTTTGTAACCTTAGGAATGAGCATTGCAAACTATTTGTTTTAAATTGGGTTTTCACATCCTAATATATATATTTTTAAACAGATTGCAATGTTCAATAGGTTGAATTCTTTATGCATTCGTGATGATTTGAAAAGAATGTATTTCTTTATGCATGAACTCATGATTAATTCATTGTGCTTTGTTGTTCTGAATTGATTATATTCATAAAAGCATGTGAATTTAATTTTGGTTCCTACAAGCTAACGATGATTGGATCCAAGTAAGGTTGGATACCAAGAAAGAAAAAGATTTATACAGTTTTGTAGGATCAGAGAAAGCTTCTCAAGAATGTAACATAGAGAAATGATCCAATTATTGAGAAAGCTGAACAAGCCATGCTTGATGTTGATGGTGAATGTTGGAAAAAGAGTTATCTACATCAATCCAGCTGAACCAAGCAAACTTCTATGAGGATATGAGGAATTACGGTGATATCTAATTCTTACCTCATACTACGATTATATGAAATTCATTTTTGGTTTGGTTAAGTTAAAAGTTTTTGAAACTTATTCATTCTCAATCAGCATTTTTACTGTCTAAGCCAAACTCCAACAGATTTACGCAAACCTCCGGTTTGGACCGGAAACCTCCGGTTTGTGCCATGAACCTCCGGTTTGCTTCGGCCGAAGTTTTCCTAAAGTTCACTTAAGTGAGTGAACTCGAGTTTAGATTTATGAACTCGAGTTCGTGCCTTCTGAGAAAGCAAAATAATTTTTAACACGAGAACTCTAGAGTTTACTTTACAAACCTCCGGTTCATGTCTTGAGAACTATAACTGATTTTTGACATGAATAGTGTCAAACTCGAGCCTGGTCACTTATAGACTCGAGTTCATGTTTTGCTCAAAATGTGTTTCAAACTGATTTCCCGATGGTTTGCAAAATAAAGTCTGAACTCGAGCCTAAAATGCAAACCTCAGGTTTGGTCCTGTACAAATTTCACAAACCTCAGGTTTACCACGCAAACCTCAGGTTTGGTCCATACGAAAGGCAAAACTCACCGGTTGCATTTTAAACTTGAGACTACAGCTTTCTAAAACCTCGGTTTGCACCTCCAGTTTGCTTTTCCAAACTCCAGTTTGTCTTTCTAAACTCAAGTTTGAATCAACTAAGCTTTTGAAATCATCTTGCTCGAATTTCCAAAAACTTCATGTATGATCTACATACTTCATATCATCAATCACTAATATTTCTAATTGTGTTTAATCAATTTGTTAGTGAGTTTTTGATCATCAAACAAGTGAATTTGTGCATAACTTTTTGATTTTATATTTTTTGAAATGCACAAGCCTAAAATCTGTTTGGATTTCAACTCACACTGTTTTGAGCGAGAAGCATGCAAATGTTTTGAAAATATATCCATACTTTAATTGCATTCAAATGATGATTCAAATTGGAAGTTAATATTGTATATTGAATGATTGGATATGCTTCAAATTTGTGCAGTTGAGTTTTCCTTATCATTCACATATTGATTTTTGGTATTCAATATGATGCTTGAACTTCTCATTCTTTATTCTCAATCTAGTTAGATCTTACATCTAACAAGCTGATTATTTATGTGAGTTTCAAGCTTCTTTGAAGAAAAGAACTCAATTTGTGAAAACTTATGCATATTGGATAAATCCTTATTGGTCAAGCTATTCCAAGCACTATGAATGTTCATTAATGCATTAAATGTTAGTGCATTAACCATTATATGGAATAACTTACTAGGATAATATTATGGAACTCTAGTCTTTTGGACTAAAGAGTTTGTGCTTCATCATCCATAAATCCTATAACTCATATATGTTACTCAAATACATCAGCATGTGTCATCATCCATATTATGAGTAACTATCTATGTATATTCATATTCTTCCCTTGAATGATCTTATATTTTCAAGATTCTACTCTCTAAGGCAAGATTATCTCTTGGCCATAGCAAAGCCATTATGCATATGTGTCTCATTGTACTAAACACATCTTGCTAATGCTTTATCCTTATGATATTTCCTTTTGGGAAAATTCTTCTACATGTTAACTTCAATGTTCAACATGTTCTGTAAAATCTGAAGCATTCTGATACATTCTGACCTATTGACTTCCACCACGTTTAAAATGAGCATTGTTTTCAAACATGTTTCAAAAATGAATCTTTCATCCATCAAAATTTTGATTTCATAATGCACATTTTGGAAAGAACGTTCAAGATTTGAAACATTCTGCATATTCAGAAAATCTGATCTCATTTATAAACTATTAGTTGATAAATGCTTATCTTTATGGATAAGATTTTCTATGCTCAAACTTACATGTATTTTGTCAATGACATCTTTTCTACATAAAGTATATTTACAAACTGTCATTGAGAAATAACATATTTGGTATTATTTAGTTGTTACCCTATTTGATTCATTGGCTTGAATTTATTTGATTGGGTAAAACTATGTTTTGATACTTGATTTCGATATACTCTTTGCTCAAATATCATATGATTTAATTCTATAAGAGCACAAGAGTTTATTATGTCTAATCCTGTGGACTCAAGATTCATTGAGTACCAAAGAACATATATTTTTGCGGAGATGACCAAAATGTTCGTTGTTGAATGCAAAGAACATAGACAAACAAAATAGATCACTTTAGTGGCTATGTCTCGCAAATTTTGTGACATCACTTGAAAGACATCCCATCACTAGCGAGAGGCTTAGACCAAGATGATAAGGAGCATGCTAGCTTGATGAGAAGCTATGAGCGTAGCTAATCCTATACAAAGCTCATTCAGGGATTTTAGCCTCTAAGATGCATTCGAACAATTGATAATAGCTATCCAAAGAATGCATTTATGGACTACTGGATTATAACTTGAGTAATTACGATATTACTCAAGTGAGGTATTGTATTACGTATATACCATAATCATGCTAGGCTAACTTGATTTCATTCCATTTTATTCCATGAAGTTCAGCCTAAGCAAAATCATTTTTAAAATGATCCTTATGCTTTAAATTCTTTTATCATCATAGAAAGCATAAGTGATTTCTTTTTATCAATTTCAAGTCCACCCAAGTGAACTTGAAAGATTCTAAGGTACCACGTTATGAGCAAAGATTTTTCCAAATCTCATAATGTTTGGCATCTCATTATTATTTGGTATCATGAAAGGGAGCTTCACATTTAAGCTATGCATTTATTAAGGGAGAGCTTCACATTCACATGTGTTTGATGCCTTAAAAGCTCATCTCCTTTATTTGAAGAAAACCCTTTTAATTATACTCATCTGCATTCATTAGTTTTGATGATGAGTTAATATCATATTTTCCTTTCATTATCTTAATTAGAGAATAGACTTGATGATCTGACCTCTCCAGGTGAGCGGTTAAGCGTGTGAGGACACGTACGTAAATCTTCTCCTCCTCAGATTGGGTACTCATGTGGGTTCTGTTCTGACCCTTACCATTCTACTGACTCTTGCCCTACCTTGCATGATCTTGCTTATCAAGACCAGTCAGTAGCTTTAGTGGGTGTTTTTCCAGGAAAGCCCCAATACCAGCAGAATAATGCCTTCTCCAACACCTACAATCCTGGTTGGAGAAATCACCCCAATTTCCGTTGGAACCAGAATCAAAACCAGAGTAACCAATATCAGCAAAATTTTGGGAATTACCAACAGAGACAGTATAGACCACAGAATTTCCAATAGCAATCTGCACCTCCTTTGCCTTTGCTAGCACCACCTCCTCGACCAGCCATATGTGCACCTCCACAGGCAACACAACAACAGGCTAGTAGTAGTGGTAGTGGTGGTTCCTCCCTTGAGGATATGATGAAGCAATTTGTCACAGCCAATATGCAGTTTCAATAGCAAACTGACACTTACATTCAGAGTTTGCAAACACAGATTGGGAAGTTGGCAACCTCATTGAACCAGCTTCAACCTCAGGGATCCAACACTCTTCCTTCACAAACAATTCCTAATCCTATGGGGAATGTGAGTGCTATCTCCCTTCATTCTGGCAAATGTGACTTCCACATCAGAAAGAGAGTCAGAAAATGTGAAGATTGACTCTAAAAATAAAAAGGCAGTGCAGCAAGGTGAAGAGGAAGACATCCTCATTCCTCTTCCTTTCCCTCGAGAGCGCTTCAATCCAAGAAGTTGGCGAAAAAAGCACAAGAGAAGGATATCTTGAGACATTCGGAAGAGTAGAGATCAACATTCCTCTCTTAGATGCAGTCAAACAAATTCCTAAATATGCCAAGTTTCTCAAGGAGTTGTGCACCAATAAGAGGCGGCAAGGGGAGTGAACGAGTGAGTTTGAACCGAATGTATCGGCACTCATCCAAATTCTACGATGCCTCGCAAGTGCAAGGATCCAGGGACGTTTTGTATCCCTTGCTATTTTGGTAACTATAGATTTGATGATTGCATGCTAGATTTAGGTGCTTCTATTAATGTCATGCATCTATTTATAAATCTCTTGGTCTTGGTCCTTTTACGTCCTACCGGTGTTGTTGTTCAGCCTAGCTAATAGGAGTAATGTTCATCCTTCGGTTTAGTTGAGGATGTATTAGTCAAGGTTAATGAACTGATATTTCCCGCTAATTTTTACATCTTAGATATGGAGGATGAGTCTCCCGAGTAGATCACCTATCATTCTAGGGAGGCCTTTCATGAAAACAGCTAGGACTAAGATAGATGTGCATTCTGGTACTCTTTCCATGGAGTTTGGTGATATATATGTGAATTTCAATATTTTTGATGCCATGAAACATCCTAGGGAAGAACATTCTATTTTCTGCATTGATGTGATTGATGATGCTTTTGGGATGATGTTATTGCTTGATTGGTGTCTTGATTATCCCGATTTTGCATCCGAGAGTGATTCTCCCATTTGTGCATGTGCTGATAATGAATGGTGCTCAGAATCGATTTGTTTAATGCTGCATTATTTGGTGATTCGACTTGCTTGGTGATTCTACATTACATGTGGATTCTCGATATTGATTCTGAGTTTGAGCTTCACCACTGATCCTAATGTGCATCCCGATTCGATTTTGATGAGCTTAACTCTGATTTTGATGAGCTTGATTCTGATGTTAACATTGAGCTGTATAGACACAATTCTTCTGTTTCTTTGAATGTGGTTTCAGGCATTTCCAGTGTGATGACATCAGAGTTGTTGCAACAACCACCCAAGCTTCTTCCCTCCACTGAGCAACCACCCAAGCTTGAGTTGAAATCCCTTCCAGATCACCCGAAGTATGCATTTACGGAGGTGGATGAACAAATGCCATCATTGTGGCAAATAATCTTCTTCCGACCAAGAAGAGAAGCTGCTAAGCTTATTGAGGGCGAACAAGAAAGCCATTGGGTGGACATTAGGCGATATTGTGGCATCGGCCCTTCCATGTGTATGCATCGCATTCTGTTGGAAGAGGACTCTAAGCGCGAGGCAACCCCGCAGACGCCTTAATCCTCTTATCCTTGATGTGGTGAAGAATGAGGTCACTAAGCTTCGCAAGCTGGGTATCATCTATCCCATTTCGATAGCCGGTGGGTTAGCCTCGGTCCGGGTGGTTCCTAAGAAATGCGAGTCACCGTGGTAGCCAATCAGAAGAATGAGCTCATTCCTACTCGAGTTCAGAATAGTTGGAGAGTTTGCATCGACTATAGGAGACTCAACCAAGCCACTCGCAAGGATCATTACCCTCTACCTTTCATTGATCATATGTTAGAGCGATTGGCTGGCAAGTCCCATTACTGCTTCTTGGATGGCTACTCCGGATACTTCCAGATCCATATTGCTCCTGAGGATCAGGAGAAGACGACTTTCACATGCCCCTTTGAAACATATGCCTACCGAAGGATGCCTTTTGGCCTTTGCAACGCACGCACCGGTACCTTTCGGCGTTGTATGGTAAGCATTTTCTCCGAGTTTCTAGAGGACCGCATGGAGGTTTTTATGGATGATTTCACTGTATATGGGTCTGATTTTGATGCATGCTTGGCTAATTTGTCTAGAGTTTTGCATAGGTGTATTGAGTCTAATCTTGTGCTGAATTATGAGAAGTGTCACTTTATGGTTGAGTCGGGTATAGTCTTGGGACACATAGTGTCTAGGAAAGGGATTGAGGTAGATCCCGCTAAGATAGATGTAATTACTTTGCTTTGCCTTACCCCGCATCGTGCGGGAAGTTCGCTCTTTTCTTGGTCATGCGGGTTTCTATCGGCGTTTCATTCGGATTTCGAAGACTGCCCGACCATTGTCCAACCTTCGCATAAGGACACCGACTTTGTATTTGATGATGCTTGCAAGGTGGCCTTCGATCATTTGAAGTGTTGCCCGACTACATGCCCCGATGATCCAAGCCCCGATTGGTGCCTCCCTTTGAGTTGATGTGTGATGCTTCCAACTATGCGGTTGGTGCTAACTTGGCACAAATGAGTTGATAGAGCATCTCATGTGATTGCATATGCCTCCAAGACTTTGGATCCCGCTCGCCTAATTACACCACTACCGAGAAAGAGTTGTTGGCTATTGTATTTGCCTTTGATAAGTTTAGGTCATATCTCGCTAGCAAGTAGAGTAATTGTTTTCTCGACCATGCCGCTTTGAAGTTTCTTTTGAAAAAGACGGATGCTAAGCCACGACTCATCCGGTTGATGTTATTGCTCCAAGAGTTCGATGTTGAGATTCGAGACGGGCGGAGCACAAAAACTGGGTAGCCGACCACTTGAGTCACATCACTCATTCTCCTCTCACCCTCCTCTATTCGGGATGATTTCCCTGATGAGCAGCTTCTACAGCTGCAAGGTAAACTTCCATGGTATGCTGATCTGGTTAACTACTTGGTAGCTGGTGTTTTGCCTATAGATTCCACTAGGGCCCAAACCCTTAAATTAAAGAGTGAGTCTAAATATTATGTTTGGGATGACCCTTATCTCGTGGAAATTTTGTAGTGACCAAGTAGTTAGGAGATGTGTGCCCGATCATGAGTTTCACTCTATATTGCATTTTGCTCATGCTTCGGCTGTGGTGGTCACTTTGGACCCCAAAGAACTACTAGGAAAGTGTTAGACATTGGATTATTTTGGCCTTCATTGTTTCATGATTCCCATCTCGTTTTGTAAGTCATGTGATAACGTCGGAGAGAGCGGAGTATTTCCCGTAGGCATGAGATGCCCCAACCCTATATTGTTTTGTGAGATCTTTCATGTTTAGGGTATTGATTTTATGGGTCCATTTCCGCTTCATATGGTTATACTTACATGTTGCTTTGCTGTTGATTATGTCTCGAAATGGGTTGAGGCGAAAGCCACTCGGACTAATGATTCTTCGTGGTGGTGGATTTTGTTAGGTCTAACATTTTCTCGCAGTTTGGCATTCCTAGAGCTATTATCGGTGACCAAGGCTCCCATTTTTGCAACCGAAGCATGGGTGCCTTGTTACGCAAGTATGGAGTGCTTCACAAGGTCTCCACAAAAGATACCATCCTCAAACCAACTGTCAAGTTTGAAGTCTCAAATAGAGAGATTAAGCAAATCCTTCGAAGACCGTTAACTCTACCCTAAAGATTGGAGTAAGCGATTAGAGGATGCTTTGTGGGCATATCGCACCGCCTACAAGACTCCGATTGGGATGTCTCCTTATCGGCTTGTCTTTGGTAAGGCATGTCATCTTCCGGTTGAGTTGGAGCATCAAGCCTATTGGGCCATTAAACAAGTGTAACATAGATTTGGCCAAGTCTCGGGATGGAGCGGAAGCTACAATTGCAAGAGTTGGATGAGCTTAGATTGGATTCCTATGAAAGCTCGCGGTTATACAAGGAAAAGACTAAGGCATTCCATGATAAAGCATATTCGAGGAAAGAATTTTCATGGGCCGAAAGTTCTTCCGTTTAACTCCCATTTGAAGTTTATGCCTGGTAAGCTTCGATCTAAATGGGATGGCCCTTTTGAGATCACTAACATTTTTCCATTTGGTCTTTGTTGAGCTATGTGATCCACCCACAGACGAACCTTTAAGGTCAATGGGCATCGCCTCAAGCCATTTCATGAGGGATCCCAAGAGAAGCGGCTGAGGAAGCGAGAGATTCTCCTCATTGATGCCACTTATCCTCCATAAACCTCTTGGGGAGTATTCTTCTTTCTTTCTCCTCTTTCTTCTATTTGTTTTCCTTTTTCTACTTTGCTTTTTGAAATAAATACAGTCTCTCTTTCTATGATTGCTACATATTATGAACTTGGACATTTTGGTTTTAATGGATCATTCTTTTGGTCTGCCATTCTTGACTCTTCGATTACATGTCTTGGTAGTTGATTTGATGTTGTTGATTGCCTAAGTTGGTATTGACCTTGTGAGGTTTTGGGCTTGCATGAATGGAATTCATCTTTTGCCATTCTTTCTTTCATGTGTGCAAAATTTGCTCATGATTTGTGTTCTCTAGAACTTGCTCCTTTTCTTTTTGAAACTACATTTTTCATTTACGTGCATAAGTATGATGGAAGCTTGTTTTCTTTCTTTTATTTTCCTCACTTTGGCCAAATAGTCTTTCCCTTGCATTATGATTCCTTTGCTAGCCCTTTGTCCCTTTTTGACTCATTCTTTTCAAAGCTACATTACAAGCCTAAGCGAAAAACCATTTTATTCCGCACCTTGAAAATTTATCGAGCATTGGTTTCACCTTGGTTTTGTGTTTAAGTGTGGGGTTGCTCGGGAGTGCAACAATTTAAGTGTGGGGGATGTTTACTTTTGTCATTGTGATTATGTATATAGTATAGTTTCATTTTTTCTCAAAAAAAATGAAAAAAAAAGAAAAAGTTAGAAAGAAAGAAAGAAAAGCAAAAGAAAAAAAAAAGAAAAGAAAGAAAAGCAAAAAAAAGAAAAAAAGAAAAAAGAGAAGAAATATAGAAAGAAAATACATAAAAAGAAAGGAGATATATAAGTAAAATAAAAATTTTCTTACATAGAGAATGATTGTGTTAATTAGTGCTCTTTTTAATTTCCTTGGTGCTTAACCTCTCATTCCATACTATTACCTACCTTCACCCTAACCCCATTACAACCTTTCATAACAAGCTCTCTTGATTTGTGCATGCATGTGTTATGAGTAGTGGAGATGTAGAAATTGAGGAAGCTTATGGTAGAGCAAATTTCTTGAGTAGAATTTGAGCGATACACTTATTTACCTTAAACACTTGAGAGATTGATTGATTGATTGATCGAGCGCATCATTTGAGAGACCATCTTATGTGATTAGCATCATTCATTGAGATTACCATGAATTGTAATTTGAGATGAAGGGATTGTGGTCTTGATTGATTGATCTTTTGGAGCTTTGTGTCCCTTGTTTAATTTTTGCATTGTTAGCAATTGTTAGAAAAGAAGAGTTTCTCCTTTAGGCCTTTTTCTTTGAATTTTGCTCGAGTGCAAAAAGATAAGTGTGGGGAATTTGATAATTGAATATTTCATACACTACTTTTTGTCTCTTGATTTATAATTTAGGACTCTTTAGCTAATAAATAATGGCTTTTATACTTATTTGGGCCTTGGGCTTTTTATTATATTTTAGCCATTATTTAATAATAAATTCCAGTTTTACATTGCTTCACCATTTTTACCATAACTCTTGAACCAAACATCAGATTTGCCTCATTTTTGTCTCATATTTCAGATGATTCAGAGAGCTACAATTATTATGAAGACATGAAGAGCAAATTCGGACAAGAGGGCGGTTGATTTTGGAGCCGAAGTCATATGTATTTTTGGGCTCGAATTTTGTAATTAAAGCCCATTTTATTTTATTTTCGTTACGGGCGACTTGTGGATTGGAGCCCCATTTCGTTTTTCCATTTTAGGTTAAGTGAGGCAGCAGCCACAAACACACTCTCATTCACGTTTTTAGAATTCCGAGGATCAAAATAGTAGTTTTCAAATTCTCTCCAATGTTCTTCGTGTTCTTCGCGTTCTTCATCTCGTTTTTCGTCTTTCTTAATTATGTTCGGCTAAATTTTTGAGATTGATCCATGATGAGGGTCCCATCCACTATCCGAGGATTCGCGCCTAATCGATGAACCGTCTAACTCGTTTCGTATCCCTTAATCGATTTGATTTTTGGTTCGGATTGGGTTTTTTGATTAAAAACCCAAATCGATATTTCCCAAGGACGAAGTTCGGGTCAAGTTAAAGTATTTAAATGCGATTGTACAGGAGGTGCGCCACTGATTCGAACAAATTCTGAACGATTGTTCGAGTTGAGGGAATTTCTAGACAAATGCGAGATTTCGGTTTGTCTAGAGTCGATTACGAGTTCATTATAAATGTTTTTCGTTCGAGGAAGGGTAGTGGGTGAATCCGAAATCGTGGGTTAATCCTTTAATCCTCTCGCTTTCGTTTAATTTGTGTTATTTCGTTTTGTTTCTGCATATTTCTGTTTTCAATCTCTTGAATCAAAAACCCCGATTTTACTTGTTTTTTTCTTCTTGCCTTCAAATTAAACCAACTGCGAATCGTTGGGAAACGACCCGGGTTACATTATATTGCAAATCCTTTTCTAATTTGGTTATTTTGGGAGATTACGGCAAATATCTGTCACTTGCCGCCAAGCAACTCCTCGCGGAAAAGTATAATCGGAAGGTTCGACCACGATCCTTTAACCGAGGGAACCTTGTACTTCGGCGGCCGACATCGGAAACAAGAATGCCCGAGACGGAAAATCGGCGGGAAATTGGGAAGGCCCCTATCGAATTAAAGAAAACTCGATCTTTGGGGCATAGGTTCTTGAAACCCCGTCAAGGAAGCCGGTTAAGAGAACATGGAACGCCGACAAGCTAAAGATCTATTACTAGGTCTAGGCTCGGCCGTAGACACGAGAGGCTACTGTTCGGTTATTTCTTACTTTTCCTTATGTTTCTCCAATTGTTCTTTATTTTTCATCTGAATAATTCATGACCATTTGTAAGCTCTTTAGAGCTATTTTATTTAATGAAGGATTCCATCAAGGAAATTCATCAATGTGCACAATTACTTGCTTAAGCGTGAAACCGAGGCCATTAAGCCGGTCCAAAACCCGACACCGAGGTACTTACACCCGGTCATTAAGAAAAACAAAAAACATCTAGATGTATGACACCGGCGTTGTACTCCGACGTGCATTGGTAAGAGCTCGGCGAAAATGTCATACGTGGCCTTCGCAAAATTGACTCGTCAACGTTCGCCCGATTTAAGAAAGCGGGCTGTCATTCCGACCCTGATCAAGTCAAAATATTAGATTAGAGGTGATAGACACCTCGGTTGACATGTGACTGCCTCGCCCTTAATTCGGTTACTATCAACTTTTCCGACAGTCAAAAGAGAGGCAAGTACAGACGTGGATGTGTCAAAAGCAAGCAAAACCAAGAAAATGGTCCCAAAAGCTTACTCAGAAAACCAGAAAGGAGGAGGAGTAGGAACGCAAATAATGGACCAAAGGATATATAATCGGTAAGAAGTACATTATGCCGTTAAAAAGTAAAGAAGAATAAGGAAAATACTGTATGAGTAAGAAGAGGGAAACTTGAACGATAGAAATGGAGAACAATGGAGTTTTGGCAGAGGAGATGATTCTACAAACCCAGGGCAAAACCAAAAAAAGGTTGTAGCGGGAAAAAGTGAGGAGCCAAACACAAAAAAATTACTTCATAGGTATGATAGGGAAATGGAACGCCGGGGGTAATTCGGTCTTTGAACCTAGACACGATGGGAAATGCACAGAATGACGTAGGAACATTAAATGTGCACGCAAATCAGCACACGGAGGGGCGCGACGGCTGCAGAATCTTTCCAATCAGGGCAAGCCAGGTGTAAAGCAACAATGATGGCGCCTACGGAAATAATGTCAAGCGATTCACTCACGAACAGGGGGCTAATTACGTAAGTCTGAGGCCGTTCGAGACGCCCGGTCGGGCGCGACCCGGACACCACCCGGACTGTTACGATGGGAACAAGCCACGGCGTTAGGAGCCGGTCCGGATGAAGCATAGGCCCTGGACCTCAACAGGAGCCGGGGGCATTGAACACCTCGGCCGCCCAGAAGCCTGGACAACCAAGCTGGGGGGCAATTGTTACGGACCGACCCAAAAGCCCAATTCCATGGCGTGGCCCAAACAGAACCAGGAGGTATGATCCACTAATCATGGGGTGAGATCCGGAATCTTGGCTAGGCACGATCTACCCATATCGTAACGGCATTCCGAGACCCTCGCCCCGAGATAGCGGCCGGGATATGGCGCGCCCGGATATCGCACCCGAGCCGAGATATCCGCCCCGGACACCTCTATAAATACGGAGGTCGAGGTAACCGGTGCACTGATTCTAACTCGGACTATTTACATACGGTCTCACTGTGCACACACACCACCCCTTTGTCGTGTACAATGATCCCACGCTCTCCTGATTATCTCCTCCATAGATATTCAGGCAGAGCCCTGTTATCCAAGATCAAAGTACCAGCCCTTAGCTGGACATCTGTGTTCTACACTAGAACATTGGCGCCAACCATGGGGATCCTTAAATTTCTATCCCCGTGACCACTAATGGCAAACACCAGAAGCCACAGGCAAAGCCAGCAGTTAGACCGGCCGTAGGATGAAAGCAATTTACCACCAAATCAACCTCAGGTCGGACTGAGTCAACCGCAGACTCATGATCAACCTCCACGAGAAAAGACTCCGGAGGGTCACGTTACTGACACAGCAAGCACATCTCCTTCAACCGATGAACCTTCGCAAGAAGAGCCGTGAAGAGTCCAAGCTCCGATAGTCCCAACTCTAGACGCTCAGGTACTAGACACCGACGTCCGCATTTTGAGGAGAACGTAGGAGTCGATGCTTCAGAGGTTCGAAAACAAGGAAAAAACGAGATCACCTCCAACGACAAGAGGATTTTCATGCTCTCGGAGTTAATGATCGAGGAAAAGCTCGAAAACATTTTCCAACGCGAACTCGGAGAGAAGTTCTCGGAAGGGAAAGGAGGTTATACGCCGGACAAAGGTAGTCCGCGTAGCAGCCCGAGTCAAGTCGACGGGCCTGCAGCAGGAAAAAGGAGGAAGCGAGAAGGGAGCAAGAATGCCAGCCGACCTCCACACAGAAAAAGGAGAGGCAATTGCGGATCCGGGATGCTGAAGACTGAGGTCGAGAAGATCGCCATGATGGTGATAAAGACCGAAGCCATGATAGTTATGAAGACCGAGACCTCGACATGGATCAGTACTCGGACGAGATTCGTGAGGTAATCACGGCGCCTCGGACACGTGGGTCACCGCGGCAATATAAGATGAAGTACTTGGCGGGCTCAAAGGGACCCCATTCTCCGAGCAACGGCCACGGACCCCTACCCAAAGAATTTTGACCTAGCCGATCTTCCCAAGTACGATGGGACCCAGGATCCACGCCACCACCTTGAGATATTCGAGAAACTGATGTGGGTCAGGTCGATAGAAGGTCCGGTCATTTTACGGTTCTTCTCGGCCACGTTGACCGGATCGGCCCACAAATTCTCCGGACTTCTTAGGATGTCTATTTTTGAGAACAAATACTAAGGTTTGCCCAGAACTTAATAAAAATTCCCAGTTTTCACGTGTTCATATCTTGCACAGAAATATTTCAAAATTTCGTAGCCTATTTACTACAATTTTTATATCCTTGCAAAAAACTCCAATTGACACACTCTAGGTATATTTGGAAAGATCTATATGTCTACTTTAACCATGAAAATTTTCCGAATTTTAGAACTTCATCTTCAACATAAGATATTGGCCTTTTTGTAATCGACTTTCAAAAACGCCTAATCAGAATTTCGCGGAATTTCGCTACTTTGATCTATAACTTCCAAGAATTTTGCTCCATAATATTTTTCATCGTACTTTCAAAATAAAGACATATTTAACCATAAAAACATGAAATCAAAATTATAATGGAAGATTAAAGATCAAACCAACATTTATTCTAACAACTATAAGAACTTAAAACTCAATAACTAGAAAACTTACCCTTGAAGAACTTTCTCCTTCTACTTCCTCTATGATTTTTGCCCCTTTCTCTCTACTCAATCCATTTGATTTGAGTTGGTTTTGGTGTGAAGAATTGAAGAGAGTATTGCTCTCTATTTATAGAGAAAGTCCAAAGTCTCTTCTTTCCTTACAACCCTTGGATCTAAACTTAGTTAAGAAGTTTTAATCTCAACCATTGGATCTCAACTTCTTCAACAAGTTGCTTCTTCTCTCTCTATCTCTCTCATCTTTTTCCTCCTTGCTTCATAAGTCTTCCAACTTGTTCACCAAGTTTCACAACTTGTTCACCAAGTTGTTGACCCTTCTAGAAAATTCTTCCTTCCTCTCCAAGATTGCTTGAATCCATCCCCCCCCCCCCCATCCTTTTAATAAATTTTGTGTTTTTATTTTAGCCTAATAGATGGTGCATTAAGGTTTTCTATTGGTTCACAACTTATCTCTTGGATTTAGCTTTATTGTGTAATTAATCTAGGCTCTTTGATTTAACTTCATGTTTTTAAATCTTGGCTCTTTACTTATGTAGAAAAATCCTACTTGCTTTGATAGGTTTTTATCTTATATTATTGCTTAATCCTTTGTTCCTTTATTATCATGAATTTTACCACACATAATAACCTTAGGGGTTGTTAATTTAATTCAAGTTAAAATCCCTAATATAGTGTTTTAGTTGTTATTATCCCAAATATTCTAAATTGTTGATTAATAATTGCCACTATATTAATTGTGGAAATTTATGCAATTATTTTAATCAATGTAAATTTAATTGCCCTTTAATTGTTGGTAATTTTTCTCTAATTGGTTTAGTATTTTCATAGCATTTTATGGCTCTTTATAATTAAATATGAACTATGCTTTAATATGAAAATTATAGGGTATTTTATGATCCCTAAATGAAATTAGAATATTTGAGTCTTTTTGGTTTATTTAATTCTAGGAGAAAATTCCCTAATTTAAATTAGATAAGCTATAATATCTTTGAGACTACATATTCACCTATTTTAATAGGTATCATTTATCAAAATATAGTGATTATGCTAAATATAATTTTTAGGGTATTACATGAATCTCAGTATGTATGTATGATTATTTCGCTTATAGCATCATGATGATGATAATTAATTTTTTTTTTATAATTTTAATTTAACCGTAGATTCCGAGTTTAGAATAATTGAATCTTGAATATTTTAAGATCTATTTCGTTCCTCTCCAAACATAATTAGTAGTTGTAAAAAATATGTAAACATATAAACTTATTTATCTAAAAAAATTTTCGTGCTTTTCGAATCTGACACTGGTGGAATAATAATACCTTTTTAGCAAAATAAATTATGATATTATAAAAGATAATTTATTACGAGATGGAGAAACGATATTAATTGTTTTTGGGGGAAAAATAAAACATCAAACTTAGGTCAAGTTTTCCAATCACATTTTGTCATGTGTAATATTTTTTTTTTTTTAATAATAACAGTCCAACAAACTTATAATGCGGTTTTTTTTTTTTAATCCAAACTTAACATAATTGATTTAAGGGATATGGGTCTTATTTGCCTCCGCTAAGGAGTACTTGGGTGGATGAAAGTTTTTTTTAGAGAAAAATTGCTACGGAAGTTAACAAAATGTAGCAATTTTGCCTCTTTATTAATTTTGACCATTAAATTTAACGAGTGCACATGTGACATACCACCTCATAAATCAAATAAGAGTTAAGTATAATTTTTGTCCCTAAGTCTTCGTTGAGAAGCAATCTTTCCCCTAAAGTTTACAAAATATAGCAATTTTTTCCTTCTATCCCCCAATATTATATTTGACTATTAAATCGGTCAAAGAACACCCACGTCATGCCTTGAAAAGGTCGAACTTGAAGTCAAAAAGAGATCCTTGAGACGTTGAGCTCAAGGCGGTTGAAATTTGTGAAGCCGAACTTGTTAAAGGGACCGAAAGGTTTGTCACAAAACCCAAATGAAACATTACTTATGATCTAAACAAATGAAATGCAAAACGAGAAATGCATTGTCCAAATCATTTTTTATTAACCAAACATATAATTCTATTATATATTTGTATAATTATAAACTTTAAATCAAAATAATAATTTTTTAAAAAATAGAATATAATTATAATGAATCATTATGTTTATATTAATAATTTATATACAAATTTATTATATTAATTATCTTTTTCTAAAAGTTATTCATTTAAATTTATATTATAATTTTTTCTAATTTGAAATTAAATTGATAAATAAAAATATAAAAGGACCTAATTTAAAATCATACAAAACTATAACGAGTAAAGGTGCAAAAATACACATGTTTTTTATCCGAGGAACGCCCAACACCTAGTGCTTTTTTTAGGTGTGGTTATAAAACAGTGCAAAAGTCACAAAGACTTGTTAAAACCTAACTTAACGGTGTTAATTTTCAGGTGGGGCCCACACTATTTTTATGAAAATACGAAAATACCCCTAATTAAAAAAAACACACACAAAAACCCCCAAAAGAGCATAGATTAAATTACCGAATCGATTTATATACTCCTTTATAAGACAACCAAAAAATAGACTACAAAACAGAGGGAAATTCGATTGAGACTTCCCTTTGATTGTGTTTGAGTCATACTTGACAGGTGAAATAAAAAATTATCCAACTCGATTCAAAGCCTTGAATCCAAACTGGCACACGTAATTCATATTATCCAATTGTTTTTGAGTCATAATCATATTTATATTATACTAGATTAATCCATAAACTCAATATTTTAATCTTTGAATTCTACCCCTAACCTATTGAGTTTTGAGGATGAAGTACACTTTTTATACTAGTTTCTACTTAGGAATAATGGAATATGTAATTAAACCAAAACAAAGACACGAGGAGGGGGGGAGTTGCCTTAGTCCATTATTGATGAACGAGTAAACATGTCCGGAGGGATGGAGAATCAAGAAGCGAGAATTAGTAAAAGAGATAATAGATTTCAGATTTGAGCGGGACCCCCAATAATTTAAGGCATTACGGCTCCGATTCCGCTAACGGCGGCACCGGAAGCGATTCCGATGGTGAAGATTTCGGGATACTATGCTTGGAGTCGAGCTAAAGGTCGAGGATGGTGACGCGGGAGCTAAGAGCATCGATCTTTCTGGAAGAATCAACCAACAACCTGACCTTCACGGCGACTGGGGGGGAGGTTTAGATCGAGGTTTCAGATCGAGAGCTTGAGGGGGTAGGGGGTTTTAGATGGGGATTCTTTTTTCTTTTTTTATTTAATTAGAGAAATTTTGGTATTTTCATAAAAATAGTGTGGGCCCCACCTCAAAATTAACACCGTTAATTCACATTAGGCATGTGAAGATGACCACAATTGTATTTGGACCACAGACATTGAATCCAAAGGGTATCTCTTTAGGATGCTCCAGCAGAGTTTCATAATAAAAGCTTTATTCTGACGACGAAGGTTTTTGAAACCCAGGCCCCCTTGCTTCTTAGCTTGAGCAGTTTTTTTTCCAATCAATAAGATACATTTTTCCACATCTTCTTCTTGAGACCAAAGGAAATTCCGAGAAATTTTCTCGATTTCACTAATAGTACATATAGGAAGAAGAGTAGATTGCATGCAATGACTGGGAAGGGAGGAGAGAATAGACTTGATGAGCATCGAGCGTCCAGCAATAGTAAGACATTTACTCTTCCATGTCGACAGCTTTTTCCTGGCTTTTTGCACGATACGGTAATAGGTGGCCTGAGAAACTCTTTTATGGATAATCGGAACACCTAAGTATTTACCAAGGTCCGCAGCGATTCCTATCCCAAGAAGCTGGCTCAACTCAAGAGCCCTGTTGAAATGGACTTTTTTAGAGCAAAACGTATGGGATTTGTCCAAGTCGATTCTATGCCCAGAGACTTCACAGAAGCTTTGCATTACTTTGTGAACTTCAAGCATTTGGTTATTAGACACTTTGGTGAAGAGGATGAGGTCATCTGCAAAGAATAGATGAGAAATATGAGGGCTGCAATGCTTGAAGAGAAAAGGCTTCCAGCGGTGGGCCTCACATTTGGCTTTAATTAAATGGTCCAGGTGCTCCATACATAGGACAAATATATAGGGGCTTAGGGGATCGTCTTGTCTAACTCCTCTAGAGAGGATGAAGCTCCGGCTTTCATCACCGTTCCAAAGAATAGACATAAAAGTAGTGGTGATGCAAGCCATAATGAGCTCAATGAGGTGATTCTCCAGGTTAAGGCACTTGAGAGTATTTTGATTAAACCCCCAGTCTAACCTGTCAAAAGATTTCTCCATATCAATTTTAATTGCCACAAAACCTTTATTTCTCCTAGAAGTTCTCATGGAGTGGATGATTTCTTGGGCAATGAGAATATTATCACAGCTAGATCAGTCAGCAATGAAGCTGCATTGCTCTTGACTAATAAGGTGGGGGCATGATCCCCTTAAACCTATTAGCAAGAAGTTTAGTAATAAACTTGAAACTCACATTGCACAGAGAGATAGGGTGGAATTCCTTCAATGAGACAGGATTGCCAACTTTGGGAATAAGAACCACTTTGGATTGGTTAATGCCAGACAAATTGAAGGGGTTAGATGAAGTAGTATTCAATGAAGTCACAAATTTTATCGCCCACGATAGCCCACTGAGACTGGACAAAATGAGCCTGGAGGCCATCCGGACCTAGGGCTTTAAAAGCTCCCATGGAAAAGGCCACATTTTTTTATCTTAATCTTGCACACATTTCTAGACAGAGAATGACACGTAATATCATCCACGAAATAAAAGTTGGAGCACCACCCCTCTGGGTCCCTCACAATAACATCCCTCGTGTAAAGATTTTTAAAGAAATCATGGGCCATCGATTTCAAGGTGTCATGGTCTTCAATCTATTCCCCCTCGTCGTTGTTAATGCCACCAATTCTCTACTTCTTCCTTTTAACCATGGTTGAGGTGTGAAAAAACCTTGTATTTCTGTCACCTTCTTGAAGCCATTTACTTCTAGATTTGTTTTTTGATGTAAATCATCCGGTATCCGAACCCCACTGGGCCGACTAATCCGGATTCGAGCCGGGTAGGACCCGTTAGGGCGGCAAAGCTCTCCCTCAAGAGTTTCAAGGTAGCTGCATTCTTTGGGCTTGAACTCGAGACCACAAGTTAAGCTAGCAGAGACCCTTACCATCTCAGCTACACCCTCTTGGGTTACTTCTAGATTTTTGGAACCAAACAATTTCTTCCCGAGTTGCCACTCTGTGATATTCTTTCGAGAGCTTTCTTTTGAGACGAAAGAGACCAGTTTGAAGGTTCATTTTCCTCAATCTATCAATGCCCTTCAACCGCCTCATCAACTCTTTTTTCTTCTTGGTGAAATTCCCCACATGGAGTATATTCATTAATCTTCACTTAACCGCCTACTCCTCTTATATTCTTTTAAAAAATTATATTATATATGATACAAAATAAAATACATAATAGATTCTAGTTCACATTAAAGTACTATGTTTTTTTTATAAATTAAAAAGTAATAAATAAAATTGTACAATGCTGATGGAATTTTGTTGAATATCTATGAATCGTGTAGCGTATAAATAGTAGTATATGGATTAAATTTTAAAATATTATGTAGACTTATTCTACCAGTCATATTCTATATCCTGTTGTTTCTGTAGAACTCTTCCCTACCGTCAATATAAGTGTTTTCTATGACAAAAAAGTTGGATATATAAAGCCTTCAAGGATAATAACTAGATCTACGTCAAAAAAATTTAAATTTAAGAAATCTCGGATTAATTATTTTTTATCATTAATCTTTAAAGTATTTTATTTTATTAATATATATATATATATATATATATATATATATATATATCATGCGGCGTTACTCTCAAACATGTTATTTTGATTTTTTGCCAATATTATGTTTTCTTTTTAGTTCCAAATAGTTTCTATTACACAAAAATATATAGAAAGAATTATTGCTGAAAATCCTTTAATAAAAAATTTACAATTAAAAAAGCTTATTTATTTAAGGAAGGGAGATACTCCCTCATTTTCTTTATATAAGGACTTTGAAGAAAAGTTTTGTTTATAAATATTCTTTAATTTTAAAAATTTCAACGCGGTATGTCAACACTACAAAAACGGGTCATTAGTAGCGGTTAAAATCACGCATTTGTAGCGGTTTCGGCCGTGACAAATAACATTTGTCACGGTTACAAAAAAACTGCTACAAAATCGACCGAAACAAACAAATTTGTAGCGGTTAAAAAAACCGCTACTACAACAACATAAACCGCGCTATCTGTTGCGGTTTTAGTTGACCGCCACTATATAAGGCCAAACTAAGAGCTTATTTGCACAATAGTCGCACTACAAAAACCGCGACAAAATGAATAAATTTTGTCGCGGTTATCTATCCGTTACTAAATATTCCAAAATATCGGGAAAAAATTTTACCACCAAAATATTTGTAGCGGTCGAAAACCGCTACAAATAATTCCGGCCATATTTTTTAAAAAAGTTTTGCCGCTATTTTTATTTTTATATTTGTAGCGGTTAAAAAACCGCTACAACAATTGACGTTATTTGTTTTAAAACATGTTCTGGCGCCTCGGTATTTTGTTGTTTGTAGCGGTTATATAACCGCTACAAATGAATGAAATTGAAAAAAAAAATATTTTTAACCATTCTTATCAATCATCTATATTTTTATTAAAAATAAATGATATTAAAATATGATATTCGATTGTATAAGATTACTATAGATATGTAAAACAAAAAGAATATATGAGTATAATAAGAAATATTTATGAGTTCATTAATATAAAACGAATTATAGAAAAAAAAGTGGGAAAGTAGATCGAAGAATAAGTATGTGAAAGTAGGAAAAAAGTTAAAAATCCGACAAAATCCACTGTAAAATAAGAGAAGTTAATATCAACCGGATAGAACAAAAAACAAATATTTCGATAATCACTAGATTTTATCAAGCCGAGTGACACTTACCTCATTCAAACACCTCTCGTTGAGAAAACGCCAAAATATGAGAGAAAACGGGAGAAAACGCGTGTAGAAAAAGAGCTGAAGCATATTGAATGTGGTTTGGTGGGGTATTTATTTTGATTTCGGCGCATCTATTTGTAGCGGTTAAGGTTTCGGTTTTTGGTAGCGGTTTATTTTAGTCACGGTTTTTTTTGTTTTTTTGTAGCGGTTTCATTTTGCAACGGTTTTTTTGTTATTAGTGGCGGTTATTAACCGCTACAATGTTTTTTTAAAAAAACAAAAGGAAAATGAAGAGTAGTGATAATTTTTCTTCTCAATCTTCGTCAGCATCCCTACAAAGAAAGTTTTTATAAAAAGTTACGTGTGAGTTGGATATGGAATAAGACATATATAAAACTTTTGTGAAATGCTATTTTTAAATTTCATACTTTGCGTATATTAAAAACGTACCGAACTATAGGTAAAGTGTCATCATTTGTGCAGGGAAAAAGTTTTCAAAAACCGGGTAGGCCGGAGCGGCTCACAATCGTATGCGACGTTCTCACCATCGCCCATGTCGTAAAGGTCCCGAGGCTTTAAATGAACCACCATATTCCAATCCTTGTGCCTCTCATCGACGACATAATAAATCCCGATAGGCCTCGAGGCAAGAACATATGGCTCGTCATCTTCGGACCACCGGTGTGAATAGGCCGGGAGAAATTCACGATGTGATGCCTAAGTCGTCGGTCGTGAGTCCTGGGGACGTTGTCGTATTCGCCCACAAACACTTGAACAGCGTCACGGAGAAAAGGCCTTGGTAAGTTATCCCGACCACATCAACCAGTTTTCCATAATACGGACGTCACCGAACCGCATGTTCCCATCACCTGCTGCTCGTATAACTCCTCGTCCCAAACGTGCCATATACACACGAGTTTTGGGTCGAATCCCCGATCTCGTGAAACCGTGCAAAACTTGAAGCCATTGACATTGTATGCCGTAAATCTTTGGGCGTGGTCAAGCGGGCCGATTGCGAGAGCTCGAATCTTTGATCGAGGGTTGTGGTCATTTATTATTCTCCTCCTCAACCAACCCCGGAATTCTGTGGACCTTTCTATCAATTTCGGATGATGTACGTGTATGGATCCTTAGGCGACGCTTCACATGACTCCCTGAATTCCCCGCAATTAAACATGCGATGACGAGCAAGAAATGTGCCTATAAAATGTTAGGAAACATATAGGATAACATATATATATATATATATATATATCTCTGTGCAATCCTTACTGAAGGTACTGTTCAACTTTTGTGCAATTGATCAAGACATGTCTATGTGCTTGAAACTTCTCAAGTGCCGTGAGTTTGAAGTTCTCACATCCGCCAACTGGTTTACCAACACGAGGAATAACAACTCGAAGCCGATGACTCGGGCTCGGCTCGGGACAATCGTCCACACGAGGCGGTCGGTTGAATGACGCTCAATGTCATCAAAGTACCGGAACAAAAATACAAGACCTCATCCCCAAGATAACCTTCGCTATTGAACCTTCGGAGCCACGCCTTATTCCTCACGTAAGATTTTAGTTTCCCAAGAAACCTATAAAGTAATGAGGAAAGATGTCGATACATCAATGGTTAAACATGCGACTAGGAAGTAATATAATGCTGAAGTAATTAATTTTAAAAGAGTACCTCTCAATAGGATACATCCATCGGTAGTGAATTGGGCCAGAAAGCTTTGTGTCGTGAACAAGGTGTACTTGTCGGAGTGAACCATGACCGTGAAAAATGAAGGAGGAAAGATCATCTCCAAATGGCACGGCGTAAGAATGATTTCTTCGCAGCCGGTCGAGCTCCTCCACGATCAACACCTTGGGACACAACTTTCGAAAGAAAGTACAAAGCTCGACCAAAACAATCGACACATCGAGAGGCAGTGTATTTTTATGGCCAGCGGAAGTAACTGCTGCATAAGCACATGTGAGTCATGACTCTTCAGCCCAGTAACCTTTCGAGCCTGTACGTCTACACATCGTGAAATGTTGCTTGAATACCCGTCAGGAACTTTTATTTTCTTCAAAGTGGCAAGGAAGATTTCCTTATTCGGTTTTGTCAGGGTGAATTTTGCCGGTTGAAATCTGCCATGCTCATCCGGCCACGCATCCGCACGAACCCCAATCACACAATAAATCTTTCCTCCTTGAAGATGATCTTTTGACTTGCCTGGTTCGTTCATAATCGTGTGCAACACATTGTCGCACACATTCTTTTCAATGTGCATGACATCCAGTACCGTGTCGAGCAAATTATCTTTCCAATATGGAAGAGCGAAGAATAAGCTTATCTTCTGCCATTGTTGGGTCGCGGAATCGGGCCTTTGCTGGATCGTCTTTTTTCCCATACTCAAAATCAACATCCACAATCTGCTCTATGATCTCTGCACCAGATAATATGCGAGGAGGTCCTCTTTTTTCCTGTTGCCCATTGAAACGATTGCGTTGCAACCTAAACCTGTGCGTACGATTGAGAAACCTCCGATGACCCATGTGTTGGAAATTATGCCCTAGGGCAAGTCATTGTTCTCCATTTGGTTATCACTTCATTCGCATGTTTACAGTGATAACTGATCCCTAGATATATCTTATAGATGATATCCTAAATGTCCCTAATCGGTCATCTACGCGGGAGCGAAGATGAGGTAAGACCAGTATGACTTTGATGATGTATGGAGATACGAATCAAAGTCATGGGCACTTGTAAGAGTACAAGGTGCTGGACCGACCCACTATGAGAAAGTTTGTAGGGATTCGTACAACGCGGCGGATTAAAATTTCTACGAATCCGTCCCGAGGATCACTCAAGCGCGTTTAAATCAAGGCTAGGAATCCGGATATTACCTTTTAGGAACTCGTTCGTGGTTTCTTCTTCGTTGAACAGGTGGGCTATCTCCTCGATCGGCGAAGACGACTCTTAGAATCCTCTTCCTCTTCTGGTATCCACACGAACAATCCTCGTACGCGGCTACGGCGGCGTGCTAGCGCCTCTTGTGCGTCTCTCTCTCGCTTTTCACTCTAGGGTTTCTCGCGGCTTTTTAGAATACGCTCGACTGAAAGTCCCGTAGGTTTCTAAAACCTGTTCGACGTATTTAATACAAAATTAATCGTATTAACCTTTTGAATACAAACTTTAGATCTGGATTAAATATATATTAATTAAATCTATCCGATAGATCTAATATAATAATATTTATTTAATCGAATTAAAACCGGATCTGAAATTTCGAATTCAAATCTAGATTAAAAAATAGTTAATCAAATCTATCTCGATAGATTTAATCCAACCTATTTATTTAATCCAAATTCAAAAAGCCTTCGATTTAATTTATCTCAATAAATTAAATCCGAGAAATGATATCTATCTATTTATTTAAATCTGAGATAATAATATCTCAATTTAAATTAAATAGACAATAATATCTTTATTCGAAAATTAAATGAGATACAATATCTCAGTTTGTTTTAGATATTTAATTTATCAAATAAATTAAACATAAAACAAATAATATAATAATAATATTCTAATCTCAATTAAAATAATATCATTATATTATTTTCGAATTTAAATATATATATATATATATATTTACCCTGATTAAACTCGATATTCATTAATCTCGATTAATCTGAGATTGATGAACCCTGGACACTTTTACCGTGTTGGATTATTCTTGTGTGCGACCTGTGACCCATATGAGATTGGCGTTGGGCCAACACCGCGTCACCCACAAATCGCAAGCGGCCTCTAGCAAGACATTGCGACTACCCAATTCACATGGGGATCGATGACACAATACACCTATCGTACAACCATGTCACGTCCCTTTTCACGTCGATAATTTGGTCAAGGATGAGGCATGGAGAATGTCAACTTCCTTTTCTTGACCACTACTTTCGATTCTCGAGTTAGTCTAATAAGTGAAATGGAAACTCCTTTCCATCACAAGACGGCCGTATTTCTTAGACTCACTCATCGAGGGGCCCAAATTATCTCTCTACAAATGTGAGGGACAAATTCCATCTTGACCATTCACATCCCTCCGCATGAAAACCACCGATCCCGATCCTAGCCTTTATCATCACCCGGTCAAAGGTGACTTTTGACTAGGTCAAAGGTCGCTGACTCATCATGTAGGAATCCATGATGATCTCGAGGTCATAGGGCGTCGTGACCGCGGTTATACATGAGATAAGCATGACTAGATCCATGCGGCTTTCTCATAGTGGGTCGGTCCAAAGGCACCTTGTACTCTTACAAGTGCCCATGACTTTGATTCGTATCTCCATACCTTATCAAAGTCATGCGGTCTTAACTCATCTTCGCTCCCGCGTAGATGACCGACCCGAGGACATTTAGGATAATCTATAAGATATATCCGGGGATATAGTTATCACCATAAACATGCGTATGTAGTGATAACTTAATGGAGAACAATGACTTGCCCCTAGGGCATAATTTCCAACAAAAGCTGCATGGATTAAGTCATAAGCTTATCTCATCTATAACCGCGTCACGACGCCCTATGACCTGAGATCATCATGGATTCCTACATGATGAGTCAGCGACCTTTGACCTAGTCAAAAGTCACCTTTGACCGGGTGATGATAAAGGCTAGGATCGGGATCGGTGATTTTCATACGGAGGGATATGAATGGTCAAGATGGAATTTGTCCCTCACATTTGTAGAGATATATCGGGCCCCTCGATGAGTGAGTCTAAGAAATGT
>JAFJYI010000502.1:0-134494 GCA_019022655.1 Acacia acuminata | reverse complement strand
CGATTACAAAATGATCATCATCATCGTACTTAATTACTCCTAGCTTATATCATCCATCATATGTGATGAAATTCTTGTTGGTCTCTCAGATAGATTTCCAAATTGATGTGGTTGCACACCCTTTCATAGAGGTTGCTCCTGATGCTGCCACAAGTTTGGGGGCAACATGGTTGATCGTTGGAGTTTGTTCATATATAACTTCCTAATTTATTATCTTGTCTCAATTAATTGCTAGTTAATGCAAGTATTGTTGATGCTCCATGACAAAAAAAATTCACCATAAATGATTGAATGAATGATGCAGATTTTTAACCAGAGATAAGAATAAATCGCGGTTCCCTTGTGGTATAATAAGAATAAGAAGTGACATTGTTCAAAAGTTGTGGGGAAAGACTACTCCAAATCGCATTACTGCTATGAAAACCATTCCCGAAAACCCGAGTCCTAAATGAAGAGATTTCACCCAATTGTATATAATTATTAATTATATATGATGTTTGTAAAATTGAATCTTTATTTACACCTATATATATATATATATATAGACACACATATATATATTAATGGAATTGTTACATCAAGCAGGGCATAGAAGATCACCAAGTGAACAACAACACTTGACATCAATGAATGAAGAGTCTCAGATGGAGACAGAATCTACAAACCCACTTTGTTCTGTGTGTAAGAACAAACGGCCAAAAGCTGGATTGTTCAAAGACTTGAGTTACACGGAACTGCGGGAAAGCCACACGGATTCTCACAAAGAATTTTATATCGGGGGTGGATTTGGAGTTGTCTACAAAGCAGAAGTGAGTGGGATAACTATAGGCGTTAAGGAACTTAAAAACACAAGTGTCCAGGAGAGAAAGAATTCAAATCTGAAGTCAAATTACTTAGTAGAGCAAGGCATGAGAATGTGGTCATGCTTAGGCTCCTGCCGGAGGAAAGCACGAGACTTCTTGTTTATGAATACGTCGCAACGGTTCATTGGACCAACATTTATCACGTAAGTTTAACGCAACATTACGTACATTTCCTTGTTGAAGAAAAATTCTTCTAATTGATTTGTTGCGAACACTCCCGAATTCCTCTTACTTGGGAAGAGAGGATCAAAGTTGCTATTGGGGTTTCAAAGGGCTTGCAATACTTGCATGAGAATAACATTGTACACGAGATGTGAGACCAAACAATATCCTTCTCACATGATCGTCAAACTTTGGTAATAAAGCAAGCATGCAAATTTTGCGTTCATTAAACATACCAATTATGGTGTTTGATCTCAAAATGAAATTTGTAGGTTTGGGAGACTTTGGGTCGGCAAGAAATCAGCATCAAGATTCAATCCGAGTCAACGAAGTTATTGGAACTTACGGGTATTTGTCACCCGAATATGCGAGAATATGGGAAAGTGTCGCCAAGATAGATGTGTATTCTTTGGGGTGGTTCTGCTCGAACTCATCACGGGAATGAGAACAACGAGACAAAAGACTTAAAGGAAGAAGTCTTGTTGGATAGGTCGGTAACAATCTCTAAATTATTGATTTTCCATGTTCAAGTTTGAAACTCGATTTATGTTATGCATCTTACTTTACATGACAAAGCAATCATTTAATTTGTTGTTGCGAGCAAGACCACTACTAAAAGAAAGGAAATATCATGATCTAATTGATGAAAGGATCAGCAATTGTCATGATTTTTATCAATTATTCGGATGGTTCGAATAGCGAGAAAAATGTCGACTAGGGATCCTCGGAAAAGACTAAATATGGTGGCGAAGAAGCAACTAGCATCCCTTGAAATGCCTTAAGTTATGAGCATGTTTGTTTAATTTGATGATTATATTGTATTGTAATGCTAGGTGGTTAATGCTTTAAGTCGCATAATGGAAGGAAACACTTGGATCATACCAAGAGACTATTCTCGGGCGCAAAGGTCATCGACCACGATGAATAAGAATCGAAAGGTGGCGAGTTAGAAAGCGAAAGCACGATTCTTCATCATCAAGTATTAGGCTTTCGAATATTAATAGCCTGATTATTGGAAGACGCCACGATCCCCTCCAATTTTTATAGAATATAGAAGCTATACATAGCCATGGAGTACCGCCACCGAATTCCTTCACTCCAATTGTGAGAAGTCCTTGAGGCTTCGCCTCCAATTATTGCCGAGACACGCACTTGAAGACGAGAATATTTGAAGACTCCCACCATCACCATCACTCCAATTAATATATATACTTGTGACCTGTGACTACTTGAGCATGCCATGATATGATGAATTGAAGCAATGCTTTGCCAGGCATGTCGGTCAACAAATTAAAACAATACCGGCTTATCTCTTGGGATGCTCGCTCAAGTAGATAATTCAAATAAACGATTCAAGTTTCATACCTCTCAACAAATAAGTTTTCCTCTTTAATTATTAAAGTGATTAAGCGGTTGTGCTAATATATCTATCAAAGTCATTATTATGCACTTGTAATAAACTTTTGTTTCCTGTTGTAAAATATGCTTATGATTACGAATAAAATAATGTGTTTTTTATCTAAATTAAAATATGCTTATTTAGACCGCTTAACAAAACAAACGGTCTTAAAAATGTTATTGAAAAAAAACTGAAAGTTCAAATTTCTTTATAGAGAAATCTCAATAGGGGCTGACTTATATTTTACGGTCCAAAATAATGAGGAAAAAAATTAAATAAACTTTTAAGACCGGATATATATAACAAAGCGGTCTTAAATATTATACTTTTTAGACCAGATATAAATTGTGATCGGTACTAAATAGTTTATTACTTTTAAGTTCGGAGTTTAATAAACGACGGTCTTAAAACTTAACATTTAAGAACGTCTTTTTAGTTCATCCTGGTCTTAAAAATAAAGCGCCAAATATATTCTTTTTCGCGCGAAATGTTCCTTACGACTTACGTTGTCCCTCTAAACTCTGAAACCCCTCTTCTTGTTGTGAAACCACTCTTCCTTGTGCATTACCAAAATGACTGATGAGTGGAAAAATGTGGACTTCGGCAAAGTAAAGCAACCTATTTGGGACACTAACCGGCTTACATATAATGTCCCCGACTCGAGAAGTTGAAAGACAAGACATTGACTTATTGTGCTGATCGGTGGAGGAAGTTTAAGACTTCTCTCGCTAACAAGTATATTTTTGCCGAGGTTCAGCCTAACCAAAATCCTTGGGACAAGTACACATTTATTGATGAACAAACTTGTCAACAATTTGTTTAGTCATGGATCACTCCCTAAGCTCACGGTGAGTTTATATTTAGTTTTTTTTTGCCCTTTTGTTTGCTTATTAACCTTTGTCTTTGATATGTGAATGTTATTGTGTTCATCTAATCCACGTTAGTTAAATTGTTTGGTGTGTGAATAGAAGTATACATTTCCCGCTTTTGTCTATGCAAGTCGATATGTAAACCCTTAAAAGGTAAAATACTAAGAAGTAATTAGGGAAATAATAATGGCATAAGAGTCAAGCGATTATTATAGTCTTAGTTTTGTTATAGTAGGTAGTGGTTAGACATTATTCATTAGTTACTGTTACTATCTAATGAGACCTGCCGATCCCACCGGATGCCTTAAAAAGGATCAAGTTTGTATTATTCTGTAAGCATAATTCTCTTTTGTTTCTTAACCTATCTATCTAGCGATACAAGACATAGCTCAATTTCTTCTACAATTCTACATCTTCCTTACATAAAATGTTGAAACTTGATGAATTGAATTTGACTAGTGTTTGAGGTTCATATCAAGCGAAGTTCTCTAATTTACAAGTAGTGAGATGGTCGAATTCATAATTAATAGTTGTTTTCAATGCCGATTCACGGAAAGAAGGGGAACGAGCACGGGGAGATAGGAGAAAGAATGATTGCCGCATAGGGCTTCTCACGGAAGATATGAAAAGGGCTGAAGAAGAATTGATGGCGGCCAAGCGGAAGAGATTGGATGATGAAGCGAATCCAATCCTTCTGCGGTACATGATCCACCATCTCCAATACGTCGCAAGGAGTTGTGGTTGCACATTCATAAAAAGCCAAGCGGCGCCTACACGAGTGAACAAACTCGTGTAGTTGCTAAAAGAATTGTAAGTATCGTTATTGTTATTTTTTAGTTACTAAACATGTTTCATTACTAAGCTTCTCGTTATTTGTATCTTACAGGAAGATCTTAAAAAGAAAGAAGCAGAGGGATCTTTTGTGTCGGACGGGAGGAGTGAGTTTTGACCGTTGCGACCGGAAAACCGGATCATGGTGGACGTGTAAGGGGGATTGGAGGACGGGTAGGCTGAAGGAATACTTTGGTAAATCCAAACGCCATAGACAAAGTATGGTTACCGGAGGAGATGAAAAGACGGTGGCCAAATTAAGCGAGGATGCGGCGGCTAAAGAAGCAAGGCATCAATCGAGATGAGCCAGATGAGGGAGGAATTGAATCAGATGAGCCGGATGAGGGAGGAATTGAATCGAGATGAAGCGCTTTTGAGCAATCGTCCGAGAGACCGAGTGTTCCCTTCACACATTCACTGCACTGCGGAATAGCACTAGAGGAGCTGCATTGTTGGATAGTCGAGCAACCTTGTGACCTATATGTGGAGGATCGTGATAGTCCCGCACGATTAGTTGCAAAAGGACTATCCACAACTTATTGGGATCAATTGTACACCACCAACAATTGGGCGATGATGAAGTCGAGTGTCGGTTGAAAAGGTGATCATTGATGCACCTCTCCCTCTCCCAACTGATCAGCTGAAGCTTGTGAGTCATGTCAAGGGAACCTTCATCTCTTGGCCAGTGAAGCTTCTACATGTCTCTACTCCTCATCAAGTTCCACTCCTTCTCCTCAAGCTCTATCCCCTATTGCTAAGTTGACTGGCACGGAAAAAATATCCGATCTGGTGAAGATTGGATATTTTAAAGATAAATCGTGGCCTGTCAATGAAGTATTAGGCGTCCCTTATCCTCATCCCGTTCAAGTTGACACCGTTGATGTTGAGTCCCTGCTGCTTCCTCAACAAGAGCTTACTGATGCAATTGTTCAAATTTTTATGAAGTAAGTATCTTTTGTCTATGAGTACATAATTTAAATGCATCGTTTAGACACACATACATATATACTAATTCCTTGATCGATATCATTATTGTAGGTTATTGCATCAAGAATTGGTTCAAAAGGGCAGGAGCAACGATTTTGGATTCTTGTGCCCTGTCTATTCAAGTCAAACATCCATGCAGAAGAGATAGGTGTACATATCAAAGAGGGTGTGTAAAGTGAGAAGAAAGGTATACTTGTTGCCATTCTTCCACAGGTACATATCACAAATCTTTTCTACATCTCACTTAATTCTGCTACATATATCCCTGAGTATACTTTATCGCTTTGTGAATTTTCAGCCGCCACGGCAATTGGTCCTCATGTGCATGGAGGATCATAAATTTATCTTCTTATGCTCCACTCACAGAGCCATTGCCTTCATTGACACGGACCATCAACGAGTAAGCATGTCATTTTGATTCTCTTGTCGAAATCTCTGTGTGAATTTTCGGTGAACATTATTGATAAATTTGTGATTTTGATGATAGTGCCATGAAGACCTTCCAAACCGAGGTAAAGATGAGACGTCGGGCCAAAGACCCCATCCGGGACACACCGAGGTTGGTACAATATTTGTACACGGCACACTACCTTGTGAAGTTGGTCATTAAGCTATATATGCTTTTATATATATTTCTTGTTCTTTTTAGACCCGTCGGCAACCACCGGGTCCAACTTATGTGGCCGACATCATGAAACACATGTATGATATTATCACGGGAGGAAGGACTAAATTAACTCGTAAAGGTAAATGTATTTGATGTTACATATTATGCACGCAAGTTAATTCGGTGTGTGGCTTAATGTTACATATGAAATATGCACACAAGTTAATTCGCTTTTGTCTTTGATGTTACGAGATGTTTGACTACCCCGATCCCTTTTACGATGATGAACTAGAACACATACGCAATTTGTTTTGTGAATATCTCGTATGACCTGATCTTAAAGTTAGGACAATAATTAATGCCCTAAATTCATTTGTAAATATACCCCGTACAACAATAATATTCTCAGTAAATTTGTTTATTTTTCCGAAAAATATTCATTTGTAACTATACATAGGCAATGTAAAATTCAATAAATAAATTTGTTTAATTTTTTCGAACAATTTTCTTGTGTCCATTTTGGGTTTCGAATGTATTGGATGGTGGATAAAGCTATTTAGTGCTTGAAATATGAGAAAGATCTCAAGTTTAGGACCGTCTATTAATTAAAAGTCCGGTCTTAAAAGTCCGCATAATAAACATCTGGTCTTTAAAGTGTTCGTTTTAAAAAATATGACATTTTTAGGACCGTATATTAATTAAAAGTGCGATCTTAAAAGTCCACATAATAAACATCCGGTCCTAAAAGTGTTCGTTTAAAAAATTACGAGACTTTTAGGACTGTATATTTTTAACATCCGGTCCTAAAAGTATTATGAGACCGTATATTATTTTACTATCCGCTCCTAAAAGTCCTCTTATTTTAAGTTTAGAAGTTGGTTAACCTTTAGGACCATGTAATTGTTAAATGTCCGGTCTTAATAGTCTTCATTTAAATAGAAATGTTCACTCGCTTTTGCACAAATCATTATGATTCGAGACAACCGAGGTTCGGCGTTTTTAAGCTAGGTCCTTCATTGTAGTCGATGTTACCTCTCTTGATCTTGAGCAAGATTATCGTTCCCTTTTCTTTGTCTCTTTTCTTTTTGTCGGAAAAAGAAGGAAGGTATTGAAAAGGTACTTTGTTTCAAATCGGGGAGGTAAAATCGACGACAACGACGGTCCAACCTTGAGAAGAATTGTCACCGTGTTTGTTTTTATTCAAATAAGGTAAAAGATGTTTTTTGTTTTTTGTATGTTCTTAACTCGTATTCTGCGAATTTCTATTGTTGATTTACACGAGGAAAATGTTTTATTTGTTTCATTTTTGTCGGAAAAAGAAAGACGATAATGAAAAGGACAAGGCAATCGAATATGGAAACCAAAGTCGACAAAAAAGGCGGTGTTTTTAGGACCCTCGATTTGCTAAGTGTGCGGTCCTAAAAGTCTTCGTTCTGAATTATTCATATTAGTTTTTTGAGTCCGCCATTATCCATCTTTCATAGTTACCTTGTTTATTGCTTTCCCGAGTTCGAGATAATGGATAAACTAACGAATTAAAGTACTAAACTTGCACGAGAATGAAAAGAGTGCATAATATTTTATATATTAATTTTTTATTACAAAAAAAAACCAACAAAAAAAACAACTAATCCTCTTCGTAGACGGAGAGGGAGGGGGAGTCGGAGTCGTCGGAGTCGTCTTCAGCCTTATCGTACTCCACGTCATTGGTGTGAAGTACCATGTTCGGCTTGTTGTTCACGGTATGAACAAGCTGAACCAATTGGCCCAAGCGTCGATCCATGTGATCGACGCGGCCACCAACGACGCACTAACCGCTTCCATCGGATTTGGAGGAGGGAATGGCGGAGGGGCTGAGGTTGAAGAGGAGGAGGAGGAAACAGAGGACTGGGGGGAGCAGCGCGGCCATTACAAATGGAGGCTAGGCGGTGGAGGAGCCGTGTAGAAGTGATGGAGAAGAATGTGAAGAAAGTACAAGAACAACGGGTTTAAATAGAGAACCCATCCCGAACAATGTGAAAAGCCAGAAACTTTAATGAGTAGACGCATAGTTCATCAGAATACGAGGAGACACCTAGTTGGGAAGTTTATCGGAAGGCGAAGAGACTCGAATCATTCATTTGAACGAGTGTAAGGATACGACTACGCCATCCGAATTTGAAAAGAATGAATTTTAGTACGGTAAATGATGAAAGGTCGGTCTTAAAAATAATAGAATTGAATATTTTAAAAATAAATAACTTTTTAGGACCCGACATATTATAAAAGGTCGGTCTTAAAAGTAATAGAATTGATTTTAAAAATAAATAGACTTTTAGACCTGGGACATATTATAAAAGGTCGATCTTAAAATAAAAATTAAATGATAGAATTTTATACCGCGTACCTATAAATCCCGCTCTTAAAAGTTTCTCTGCCTTTATTAACTCCTCATACCTCTCTATCCTTAACTCCTTATTAATTCCTCATCACTGCCTCGTAACTCCAAACTACGTACGTGGCTATCTGAGAACAGCTCTATGCCTTTATTAATTAACTCCTCATACCTCTCTCGCGCCCCAACTACGAAACCATGGTTAGATACAAGGTTACCGCTCGTAGGGTGCTCTTACTCGTGATGTTCGTGCCTTCCGTCGATCGTTATACGGTGCGGCTCCTCCATCGAGAGTCGTCCTATTGCTGCGAGAAGAGTCTCGTCGTTGGACCCATTGTTATTTCTTTGGATGATGAACGGGTTCCCGCTCCCCTCCCCAACCTCTTGGCCCCACCGCGACTACTACTGACCCCTCTCCTCTTTCCTCTAATGAAGCATTGTGTCGATGAGACTAAGATGAAACTTGCGATCTCCGACCGAAATTAATGCTTCACGCCTCGAAATCACCAAGGCTTTGGAGGATAATAAGCTTTAGGATGTTTAGTCGATTCTTGTTTTTGATAATTTTCTGCTTGTTTTTCTCTCTTAATTTTCTTGTGTACGTGCATATTCTCCAGTTATGTATGGAAGCGAAAACTAAGCTTGTGTCTTTCTAATATTCATATTCTCCAGTTTTCCTTTAATTTATTTTATTAACTCGGTTCATTGAGCTCGCCAAATGCAAACCTCTTCTTTTTTTGTTTGGTTAATTAATAAACGAAATACTTTTAGGACCGTAGTTCTTATAACCGCTGGTCTTAAAATTAAATGAATACTGAAAGTTAGGATCGGAGTATTCTTAACCGCTGGTCTTAAAAATTAGTTAATAAATGTTTGACTTTTAGGACCGGACTCTTTATAAATCTTCGGCCTTAAAATTAACTCAATACTAAAATGTAAGACCGTTGATATTGTTAACCTCCGGTCTTAAAAATTTATTTATAGAATTATATCTTTAGGACCGTATACCGTATAATTAACCTGCTTAGGTCTTATTAAAATATAAAATATAAAGACATGTCTATGTCGCGGGGAAAATTAAATTTCCTCTCGGAACTTCTCTTGTCGCACCGAAAGTGATTACATAGGTTACGTCTCTAGTGTGTGTTGCGTCAGTCGCCGCTTTGCGTTCCTCTCTTGAGATTAACTCTCCGGTTCCTTAGCTAAACGTCTATAGACCAAGGCATGCGAGGTGTTTCGATTATATAACTTTATGATTTTCCTTCTAATGGTTCGGGGTTTTCATGGGTTGAACGAAATCGATGAAATGTTATTGTGGGTTTCTCTATTGTTAATGAATATTGTATTTTGAAGATTATATTTGCACTTTAGACCTACCCAACGACCAAGAAATGTTTTTAGGTTACTCTTGCGTCATGCGCAACATCAACGTTCGTGGCGGGAGAAGAACGACTCAAGCAAACGCATTTGAATTTATATGGTACGGTGAGTCCACAAGACCTTCTTATGCGATGCATTTAATTTCCTCGTCATGTATTTATTTTGCTTCTTGGATTCACTGTGATACATTTATGACCAAAAGTGATTCTTCGTTATGCATTTAATGGGCGGTTTCTCCCGTAAAAAAAAAAAAAGACATGCATGATCGACATTGAGCATAAATATGCATTTGGAGTTGGCTTATTTTATATGCAAGTCTCGCCTTTTTCGGATTATGTATATGTTAAATCTTTCCGTCTATAGGAATACTACTATGGACCACGGTTGGATAAATGCTTTACGGACGAGTGTTGAATATCGAATGGGGTGAGGGACTTTATTGAATTTGCTAAACAAAATGCGCATGATGATAGTGGGAAGTTTTATTGCCCTTGTGTAAAATGTATGAATGAGAGCGACTAAGTGTTGAAGTTATACACACACATTTAATTTGTGAAGGATTTTGTAAGACTTATACAAGATGGATATGGCATGGTGAAAAAATACCAAGTGGGTCTCAACATGGGGAAGTGGCCTTTGATGATAATGACACAGATATGGATGATCGCATAGGGACATTATCCGTGATGTAGGAGAAGAGGCTTTTCATCAATCACATGCATATGGTAATATGTGCGGTGATGCGAGACCCCTCTATACCGTGGGTGTAAAAAATACCAATTGTTGAACGCCGTATTGAAATTGGTAAGCTTGAAGGCACGTCATGGATGGAGCGACAAGAGTTTTTCTGAAATGCTTGAGGCTTTTAAGGACATGCTTCCGGATGATAATGTGTTGCCGCATCGATACTATGATGCTAAGAAAATACTTTGTCCACTTTGGGGATGGAGTACAAAAAGATCCATGCATGCCTGAATGATTGCGTATTGTATAGAAAAGAGTTTGAAGAGAAGTAGAATTGTCCGAAATGTGAAACCCCAAGGTACAAGTCAAATAAGGGGCCTGCAAAAAGTGTTGTGGTATCTTCCAATCATACCAAGGTTCAAGCGATTGTTTACGAATGAAAATGATGCAAAAAATTTGAGGTGGCATGCGAGATGAGAGGATTTCGATGGAAAGCTTTGACATCCGGCCGATTCTTCTCAATGGAAGAAAATCGATCAATTATTTCCGAACCGGCGAAGAACATAGGAACCTTAGACTTGCCCTTAGCACGGATGGCATGAATCCATATGGAAGCCTTAGCAATATACATAGTTCATGGCCCGTACTACGATTATTTACAACTTATCTCCAATGTTATGCATGAAACGAAAGTACATCATGTTGTCTATGTTGATTTTGGGACCGAAACAACCCGGAAATGACATTGATGTTTACCTTCAGCCTTTGATCGAAGACTTGAAGGAGTTGTGGGCAGAAGGTGTTGATGTTTTTGACTCTTTTAAGAAAGAGGTGTTTAAAATGCGAGCCGTGATATTTTGTACTATAAATGACTTCCCAGCATATGGGAATTTGTCAGGGTATAGTGTAAAAGGCCATAAAGCATGTCCGGTTTGTGAAGAAGGCACACGCTACCATCAACTTCAACATGGAAGAAAGGCGGTTTATCTTGGACATAGGAGATTTCTTAGACGGGGGGCCACCCATATCGTCTATTAAAGAAAGCCTTTTTTTGTGGCCAAGAGTATGAAGATGCTTCGGTGGCATTGACTGGGGAGCAAGTTTATGAAAAGGTGAAAAATATCAATGTCGTCTTCGGAAGACCGCAAAGAGTAGAAAAGAAACAAATATATTGAAAAAGAGATCTGTATTCTTCGATCTTCCATATTGGCGCAATCTTGATGTGAGACACATTGTATTGATGTCATGCATGTGGAGAAAACGTATGTGATAGTATTGTCGAGCACGCTTCTCAACATACAAGGTAGTTCCAAGGATGGTGTGAAGGCAAGATTGGATCTGATAGCAATGGGAATACGCGAAGAGTTACATCCAAGGCCGATGGAAAGAGAACTTATTGTCCCCCCTAGCTTCTCATACTTTGTCTAAGGATGAGAAATGAAGTTTTTGTGAGTGTTTACATGGCACAAAAGTTCCCACGGGGTATTCTTCAAATTTGAAGAGGCTTGTATCGATGAAGGACTTGAAATTAGTAGGCCAAAAGTCTCATGATTGTCATGTCTTGATGCAACAGCTACTCCCAATAGCTATTCGAGGCATCACCGAATATGATCTTAGGGTCATTTTGACTAGACTTTGTGTCTTCTTCAATGCGCTTTGTAGTAAAGTTTTCGAGATTGAAAAGTTGGATGAATTGGAGAATGAAGGATATCTTATCTTGTGCCACCTTGAGAAGCTTTTTGTTCCTACATTTTTTGACATCATGGTTCATCTAATTGTTCATCTAGTGAGGGAGATAAAGATGTGCGGCCCTATCCATTTACGGTGGATGTACCCAATTGAAAGATCTATGAAATTCCTAAAAGGGTACGTGAATAACACATACCTACCGGAAGCATCGATTGTTCGAAATATGTTTCGAAGAAGCCATGAAATTTTGTCAAAATTATTTGGCCAAAGTAAGACATATTAGGCTTCCAAAATGTCGGCATCTTTGAAGGGGGTAGACGAGGGGCTTCGTAAAGAGTGTGGATCGATGAATTGTCACAAGTCCACTTACACATCTTGAATAATGTTGATGAAGTTCAACCCAAAGATAGCTGAACATAAAGAAGCTATAAGGAAAAAAATCATCGAATGAGTCAACAAAGGTTGATTAGGGAGCATAACGAGAACTTTTGCAAACTGGTTCAAACAAAAGGTCGAGGAGAGGAATGTGTTTCGATACAATCAAATGGTTAGCACGTGGTCCCGAGGTCGATGTCATAAGTTGGAATTCGTATGTGATCAATGTTTATACATTTTACACGAAGTCCCTAGATGATAGGAGCACAGTCTAGAACAGTGGTGTTATGATAGAGGCTAAATCTATGCACTTCTCCAGTTCGAAAGACAAGAGCCCTTTATTGGCAGTCATGCCATATTATAGGGTTATTGAAGAGATTTGGGAGGTGGACTATGTGAAAATTAGATTTCCCATTTTCAAATGCAAGTGGGTCAATGTCAATAATGGTGTTCGGATCAATCGGCTAGGATTTACATTAGTCGATGTCCATGGTAGAAGTTTTGGAGATGAACCTTTTATTATGGCGGACCCGGCAAAACAAGTGTTCTATATCACAGATCAAGAAAATAAAATGTGGTCTGTAGCTCTCCAAGGAAAGAGGGTCATTGATATTGATGAGGAAATGAATTCGAATTATGGTATTCCTGAGAGTACTCCTTTTTCAAGGGGTCTACCGGACATAAACGAAGAAGATGAAGCAGATAATGAACCCGGAATAAGAAGTGATCATCAAGAAGGAAAAGAGTCAATTCATAAGGTAATATTCATATGCAGATTTCTTTGAAAACTTTAAGGTTTTAACTATATTATATTCCTTCTATGTTCATAAACAATGTCACTAACTATGAAGTTTGTTCTTATTTTATTTTTTTGGCAGGATCCGATCCAAAGGGGCATGTTATAAAAGAGGATGTTACTTTGTCGGGTGGGAATCAGATGAAGGCATGGTGAATATTATTTTGGGTATGTGTGTTGTATTTGTAACTTATTGTATTTGTAAGTAAGTTATCTTATTGTATGAATTAATTTGGGTGTTGTAGTCATAGTATAATCATTAATTAAGAGGCCAAATAACTCATGGTGAATAATATTTGTATTCTTTTTCCAATTCCATTTATTCAAATAATTGTTCATAGCTTACGGCTTAAAGTATCGATTTTATGTCTTGGCTTGGGTGGTGGATTTGTGTGTATAATACAATCGGGAAGAACGAACGGGGAAAAATTCAGGAAAATTTACACCGTAAATAAATGCGCCCGGTCTTAAAAGGTGAGTTTTAAGACCGGATGTATTTATATGTCCTGGTCTTAAAGGTCCAAAAGCGCGGTCTTAAAAAGACGGTCTTTTTAAGACCGATAAATTTATACATGCGGTCTAAAATAAAATTTTTAAGACCGCATTTATTTATCATCCAGTCTTGAAAGTCAATCTTTTAAGACCGCGTATAAGTTTAAGACCGTATTTATTTTTGTCCGGTCTTAAAATTCTATCTTTTAAGAGCGGCCTAATTATTAGCTGGTCTTAAAAGTTGAGTTTTAGGACCGAAAAAAAGTATTTCAAGTTTATTTTAGTACGACTTTTAAGACCCAATGTTTTAAATGTCCGGTCTAAAATATTTTCTTTAAGACCGGTCGTTGTCCGGTCTTAAATGTAGACTTTTAATACCGGCTGGAACAAGACCGGTCGCGGGTCCGGTCCTACGATGCCTCTTTTGTCCGGTCTTAAAAGCCTTTTTTGCATTAGTGAGTGTCCTATATGTCAGGCTGAAGTTGAAGATCTCCAACACGTGTTTAGAGACTGCCCAGTAACACTTGAGCTGTGGAAGAATGTGGTACCCATACGGTTGTGGCATAAATTTTGTTCCTTGAGTTTTGATCACTAGTTCAAATGGAATGCTACGTACAGGGATAGCAGCAAGGAATTAGAGGATTGACGACAGATCTTCATTCTTATTTGCGGGTGGGTATGGAGGCGGCGCAATGCTTTTATTTTTTAGGGAAAGAAGGTTTTGAATCATACGTTACTGACTAGCGTTGAAGCCATCCGGAGAAGCCTACAAGACGCTCAATCCAGATTCTCCATGAATATTGGATAGCAAAGCACAGTAACTAAGCATGGGTCACAATGGCAACCTCCTCCAGCGGGGTGGGTGAAAGTCAATATTGATGGGGCCTTCTCGCACTTCAATCCTGGCGTGGCATGTGGCGGAGTAGTTCGTGACACCTATGGCACTTTCATCATGGGATTCATATTCAGAGGGATGGAAGGGGACTGTCTTTCGGTTGAACTATGGGGTTGCCTTCATGGTTTGAAGCTGGCGTGGGACTTGGGGTACTAGAAGGTTATCTTGGAGTCGGACTCTGCAAACGCTGTCAATCTGATGAGGAGCAAACTTAATGAGCTGCATGCAGATAGAAATATCATCGAAGAAATCCATTGCCTGATGAGAAGGGACTGGAGTCTTGATGTGGGGCTTATTAGCAGATGGGCAAACAGCGCAGCAGATCATCTCACGAAATCTGAGCTTTCAGCCATGGCAGGATTCCACGTAGTTGCATCTACTGATATGGAGTTACTCAACATTCTAGTTAAGGATGAAGGATAGTTTGTTGTATGGATGCGATTTTGTATCAAAAAAAATATATATAGGAAAAGCGGGGCTTGGACTATTCAATTTTAAAAGCAATTAACTCCCTCCACCATTCATTTCCCACACCTGACGTTGCTTTGGTTCCTTTTATTTTTTTTCCCTTCTTGCCCTCCTCATCTCCTTCAATGCGAGGTTGTGAGAGAGTTTGAGAAGGAGAGAGTGAGATTGTGAAGAAGAGAGCAACGCAAAGCTTGGGTCCCCTCCATAATATTTAAGTAAGTAATCTTACTCTTATTTTTAGTTTTCATGAGAAGAAAAATCAAGGGCTTGTTAGATTTCATATTTGTAGAAGTTTCAATTTTTTATTTAGCTTTTGGTGGTACTATTGATGTTGGAAAAAGAACGGGTATAGTTTAGTTTTTCCTATGGTTGATTTGAGGAACTTGAAGTCAGAAGTTAGGGTTTGGTTGAAAAATTAAGATTTATGAGGATTAAGTTGATTTTATTTGAGGTTTATAAGGAAATATGAATATTTGGAATTTTGGGTGCAATATTAAGGGTTGGAAATTGGGTGTTTTTGAAAAAATTGAGAAGATAGTTGTATTTTGATGATTCTTCTAAGTGATAAATATTTTATGCAGGGAATAAATGTCGTTATAACGATGATTCAAGGAATGATTGATTTATATGATTTTCCTAGGGACTTAAAGTGAGCAATTTTGAGGATATTAGGATGAATTGAGGAAAATTGTTATTGTCAATAATTTAATGAGCAGAATAAAATTATATGGTGATAAGAATATGGTTGGGATTGAGAGATTTAGTTATGGTGGTAAGATTAGAGTTTTTGTAGGAATTAAAGTTTAAAGAGGAAGTGGGCTTTATTTGAATTTTTATATTATTGTGTTACTTAGAATTTTATTATTATATAATTATATTTATTATGTACAGTGACTTTGAATTTGGACTTGAATTCTCTCTAGTTTAGTTCTTATATCATGAACCTGGAGTAACCATTTTCCAATTTACCTTGCATGCTCGTTGAGGTGATTATAAGTGTATGTTCTTATTTTCAAATGATATAAGTATATGTTATAGTATTTTACATATGAAAAATGTATATATATGAAATGTATGTTTATGAGTAAACTTTTTAGTTAAGTAGGCTTAAATTGTTTATCTTGTAATTGTGATGTTGATTATGCTTATCACTGAATATTGAATATGAGGATAAATAATTGATGTGGAAGTTTGTAATATTGAACCATATATTGAAGTGTACGGGATTGTGATGAGATGTGTAAGTGTAAGGTTGATTCTTTTATACCATGTGGTATAGTCACCACTGTGCGCACAGTGGATGACTTTAACATTCTCAGAACCCTTGGTATCACCCTTCCTTTGGCCAGGTTAAGGGTAAGTCAAGGGACGTGATACCTTTCCACATTCGAATGAAAGTGAACCCATGGTCTGATATGAGTTGTGTAGCATTTGGCTGGTCTATACCTCATTATTGAAGAGCTTGGTGAAGTCTTGTTAAAGAGACTAATCCTATTATGTGTTGTAGCCTGTGGGTTTCATCAGCTTATAAAGATGATTGAGGGAGTTATATGCATGTTGATTTATTTCTTGAACTCTTATTGTTCTTGGAAAACTGTTTATACCTTATGTTATATGTATGTGTATTTGTCTCGCTTAACTATCTTATAACTATTCCCTGCATACTTGTTAAATCCCAAAAAAGTATCATTGAATTTCAAAATCCCAAATTGGTGATTTCCCAATAAAACGAGGTTCTAATTGCTTTACCGTTATTTTTAATTCCATTACTATTGTTATCAACAAGATTTTAAAGTTCAATTGGCATTTGTTTTTTGTCATTTTCCCCAAAAAGAAAATACACATTCTTCAATTTTGTACAAATTATAATTTTTTTAAAAAAATCAACAAAAAATTTAACTACAAATATAATTATATAATTTTAATAAAACTCAAGGTGTTTTATAATTTATCATATATATCAAGAGATAGGATATTGTCACTACTAATTTTATGTCACTACCACTTTTTCACCCTTAGATCAGAATCTTAATAGGAGAGAGAAATGATAAAGGTAAATAAGATTATGATCTAACAAAGTGAAAAAGTAGTAGTGACATAAAATTGGTAGTAACAATATCCTATCCCATATATCAAAGCAAGAAAGTTTATATGATTTACTTTTGTTTTGGAAGAAATTTATGTGGGTTAAAAAATTCATTTAATGTTAATAAAATTAAAAAAATGAAGTAATCTATTACATCTTGAAAAATATGAAATGAGTAGTTTTTATTTTTATAAAAAGAGCTTAATTTCTATCAACACTGACAATATAAATCGTCAACTTGATGATATAAATTGAAAAAAAAAATGAGTTTAGCCTTTGTTAATTAAATAATATATTAATTTTTCTTTTTTAAAAAAATACAATGATATCATAATGGGTGGTTTTAGTTTTAATTTTAGTCTTTTGTTTAATTATGAATACAAGAGAAGATATAGAAGGTTTGGTTAGGGGTAATTTAATAATTTTAAATTTATAATATGATATTCGATTGTTCAAAGTAATTATAATTTTTATGGTCATTTATAATAAATATTATTTTCTCTATATCCTTTATTTTAGTTTTCTCAAGAATAAATTTGACTTTAAAAACCCTAAAACAATTGAAGTCATTCACATATTTAATAATTATAGAGATAATCCTGCAAGATCATATCCCAAAATCTATATTTTACAATACGCACCGACTCAAGCATTATGTTCTGTCAAATATTTTTTTAAAGCGATTTCATATTTCATAATATAAAATATTTTTAAGAAAATATTAATTCATTACTAATTTTATTCTGAAAATGTCATTCATTAATGAAGTGTGAGTTAATGAAGGGTTAGTGTTAAATGAATTAATAGTATTCTTAAGGTTTATATTTATTTTTTTCGAAAAAAAAAAAGCAAGGTTTCTACCTATTTGGCTTAAAAGTGAGATTCATTGGTCTTTGCTATTTATTACAAAAATGCCTTATAAATCATAACTAAGGGGAATTAAAAAAAGGGTTAAATACCATTTTTGCTATAGAAGCATTGGTAAGGGGGCACACTCAGTACCCGAAAGTTTTTTGGTATCATTTCTGCCTCGAAAGTTTAAGAACTTGTAATTTTGCCGATTTGTTGATCTTGACCGTTAGATTGTTGCTATCTTTATAAACTTTCATGGCATATTTGTGAAGGTGGAATATCACCTAGAGGGGGTGAATAGGTGATCTCAAAAATTCTTTCGCGGTATGATGGATAAACAATGAAAGCAAAGTGAAGAAGTAAAGAGAGATGACACGAGAGGAATTATACTTGGTTCGGTCCAACTCCTTGACCTACGTCTAGTACCCAGACACTCCGGGATTTCACTATCTAGTCACTTGATTACACACTCTGTAACTCTCGAGTAATCCTCTCACTAGGACTTACTCCTCTTTACAAGTTGTAATCAAACAATTACACACTCTGTGCTCGGGATGATCCTTTCTCCCTAGGACTCACTCCCCCTTACAAGTTATAATTGTACACCTACACTCAAGATACCTCTACCTTGAGATTTGAACGAATATAATAAAATGATAAAACTCTCTCACAGAGTAGATAAATGATAAACACTGAAGCTCAGAAATATCCGAAGATATATACAGAATAGAAATTGAACACTTTAAATACTTTGTCTGTGTATGCGCTTGTTCTAGTTGATGAACTCAATCCTTTGAGTATTTATAGTAGTTGAAGATTTAAGAAATATCCGTTGAGGCTCTTCAAAATGACCGTTAGAGATGAAGCAGAAGGGTCGGAATAATCGCCATCATTATTCCCGTAATTGTGATTATGACCGTTGAGACCCAAAGAAAGGAAATGAAATATTCTTGCCCATAATGTTGCGAGGTATATCTGTTTGTTGAATTACTCAAATAGGTAAGTTTAATAAATGTCGGATTGCTTCAGTCAACATCCTGTGTTGATCCTCATCCTAATAATTTCTAACTCATTAACAAATTGATTAAATGCAATTAAGAATAGTAATGAGTAATGATTTGAAGACATAAAATCATAATCAATTGATTTTGATTTTCCGGAGACGGTGATTTGATAATTAGAAAGATATGACTCAGCTTAAAAGAGAACATGCCTAGAGGTATATTGACTGGAGGCATTTTAATTGACTCGAGGTAAACTTATGGTTTAAGACAAATGAACTTTACCAAAGATAACTCGAGGTATATCATAAATGACTCGAGGTAGAAAAATATACTTACCGTTAGCAAGAGAGCTTGATTCGAGGCAGACAAGAATTCAACTCGAGGCAATATAATTCCATCGTTTTTACAACCTCCTAAACTAACTGTCAACTTCAAAACATCATATCTGATTCAATTGATCTTTTTTTCATCTCCTTGATTTTTTTTGGAAATTTATGTGAGTCTAGTTTCATATGCCACTGATTTCAGCTCAATCGGATGTGTGGTTTGTGAGATACACTCAAAATACCAAAGTTTGGTTTGCTGTGTGACGTGAATTTCACTGTCATCTTTCAAAATTCATAGCTCCTTCATCTGACCTCCTTTGAACTCAAATTTTATTTCAAAATGACGCATTGGAAGTCTAGTTTCCAACAAAATTGGTTTCACCTCAATCCGATCTCTGGTTTAGGAGATATCATTGAATTACCAGACGTCGCCCGAGTGAAACGTGAAATAGAGGTTGCTGGAAAACACTTATTAACTAGAAATATTTAAGTGTTGCCTTGAGTCATAAATTTGATGCCTTGAATTAACATGACTAGAGGTAGATAATAAATGACTAGAGGCATAGTCTTAGATATAACTGAAATGGCTAAGTGTCGACTTGACTGGAGGCAAGAATAAATGACTTGAGGCAATTGGAAAAGATGAAAGAAGAAATGCCTAGAGTCATATATTTATGCCTTTAGTCATATTGCCTGGAGGCATGAGTTACTTGACTGGAGGCAAAAACGAGAGCAAAGAAATATTGAATAAAAGAATGGTTTGCCTTGAGTCATGAGAATGCCTTGAGTCATATTGCCTTGAGGTAATAAGTGAGTGACTAGAGGCATGTAATGATTTTTGCAAGAATAACGAGATTGTCATTGATGTTGGAGATAAAAATGAGAATACCCATGCCTTGAGGCACTTACTAATTGACTAGAGGCCAATGGAGAAGTTCAACAAAATTACAATTTTGCCATTAAAATGAATTTCAGCATAATTACAATTTTGCCATTATGAAGTGAATTTGGAGACATATGCGTGAAATCATCGGGAATGACTTGAGGCAACAAACTCAATGACTAGAGGCAAGAAGAGAAATTCAGCATATTTACGGTTTTCCCACTAAGAGTGGATTTTCACCATAATTACGGTTTTGCCATTTTCAAGTGGATTTTCCGACTGGAGGTAAAATATTGGATGACTAGAGGTAAACCGTAAACTCCAAATTTTCATCTAAAATTAAGATTCAATCACATTATAATTGTTATTATCAAAACATCAAAAACATGAGGACTAACAATTTGCTCCTAAAAAAACTTTCGGGAAAATTTGCTCCTAAAAAAAAACTTTCGGGCATATTTGCTCATTTTTGTAAACTTCCGGAGTAAAAATTATACCAAAAAAACTTTTGAGTGCCGCCTTACCAATACTTCCATGACAAAAATGATATTTAACCCTTAAAAAAAAAACTGGTGGAAAAAAAAATTAACTATCTAAATATTTTTCTTAATTTGTATATGTTTTTGGAAAAATTGGTCACAAGATGAAGAAGAGGTTGAGCATGACTTGTTTGTCATTACAGAAATCAATATGTGCGAATTTGTTTTTGATAATATCTATCGATGATGAAGAAAATAAAGTGAAGGTTGTGCAACCGTTGCATCTTATAAAAGACCTTGCGGTGACAAAGGCCCGCTGGGAGGGAAAATATGTTTATGTATAGGGACTGCTTGTTAAATAGTGCCAATATATATTTTGTACAATAAATTTTTTGACTGACAATTTGATTTCTAAATGGCCAACATTAGTTCACTTAATATTCGTTACAGTTTTGCACCATTTTAAAATCTTTAAGTATAGTTTTGCAAAAAATAATAATAATAAAAAAATTTATGGCTGTCAGGTGCACATTGTAAAATAGCTAATAGTATATTTACACATTAATCCGTGATTTTATATATCTTCTTTACCCATGACAAAACTGTAGCAAAATCCACTACGGAGAACAGAGTCCACTGGATCATATTTCCCCTTAAATCGTCATAAACCATCCAAAAATACTGAACACTAACAAGCTAACAATAATAATAGAGTTCAGAATGGCAAACAATTTTAATCAAAATATATCGAAAAAATTTATTCAATAAAAGTGACAAACATTTTCAATTAGAGAAGCTCATAACTTTCAATATAAATATTTTAGCCAGCGAACATAATTTTTTTATATATATATAAATTTCAAGTATTGAACGTCACAGGTAAAAAAAAAAAATTATTAAACTTGAAATGGTCAAGTAAAAATATGTATTAAACGTAAAATATTTATTAGTGATATTTATTTATTTTTAATTTCACGAATTAGTTAAAGAACGAAGGGTCAAGGGAATAATAGTTTTTTTTTTTTTTTTTTTTTTTTTTTTTTTTTTTTATCAACAACTACCAACTACTACAATGTGAAATTTTTTTTTTTTCTTTTTTGCCAATGAAACTACCATATGAAACTTAAAACTTAATTAAAGACAATTAATTAATGGGTCATTCATAACGCTATCAAAACTCGCCTCCTTTCTTATGAACGTTTGAAATTTTGAAGGATAAAGGTGTAAAAATACACACGTCTTTTACTCTAAGGAAAGCACCCAACACCACATGCTTTTTTTAGGTCTAAAAATACACATATGCTTTCAAAAAGAGTGCAAAACTACCAGAACCGTTACATTGCATTGACTGACGTTACTGACAAAGGAAATATACCAAAATGCCCCTTAACTGAAAAAAAAAAACACTGAAGGAGGAGTGGCGAGTAAACCCAGAAGACGATATAGAATGAAAATCGGGCGTTGTGCAGATAACTAAGAAATGTATTTCTATAAAGCCACTTGTTTGCTTACTCTATCAAGTTTGTTGGTCAGGTTCGAAGTTTCTGCACTCTGATTGGACAGTTCCTCCCTAATTCTCCTGCATTTACAGACAAGAAAGAACGCATCAGTTATAATCATGGTTAAACAGCGGTATCCCAACCCAACAAAGTCTATAATTCTTCATTAAAGACTATCTGCATATTCTGTTTCTTGATTCTCAGTTCTCACCCCTTCTCAAGGTTCAAATCCAACCTCTGCCCAGCAGTGACTTTGTCTATCTCCAATCGTTGTTCAAAAATTCATATTTCTTACTTCCTTACTTATCCATTTTCTTGGCACAGAACCGGCAATTGAAATGAAAAATATTACAAAATTTGCTTCTTTCGTGTGGTGGAACTGAGAAATGGACGATGTACCATTATAGCAAAGGGAGATGAAATAATGAGAACAGGCGTGACGGGTAGGTCGGCGCCTTAAGCCAAAAGGAATGCGAAGAATTTTAGGAAATGGTGCGATCAGAAGAATTTGTTATTTGTGAGGCAAAAGAAAAGAAATTTCACGATTGCTTCTTCTACCAGAGACCATTTTTTAGCAACATTAAAAATATGATCAGCATCGGTGAAGGATTAAAATAGTGTTTGAAATTGGCTCTATTCAGCGTTCGCGTTCCTTTAACCTGGAAATGTACGGTTCACTGGAATTGATAATTTACCCAATTTGTGTTTCTTAATAACGATTCTTCCCCTTTTTCTCAATCGTCCAAATGCAGTTCATCTAAAATTATGAAAGAACTTGGGGGAAAAGAAGGGGACGCGGCTGGCGTCCACTTCCACTATCGTCCACTCCTGTCCTCTTCTTCCAATACTGCGCCGTTTTGGGGCAAAATAGGTAAGGGTGATGTTTTTTTTTTTTTTTTAAAAGATCTTGACAGTACTAAAAAAAATACTTTAGGATACTGAACGGTACTTAAAAAATACTAACAGGTACTTCATGATCTAAAAAAATTATTTTAGGATGTTGAAAAATATTTAGTCTTGATCGATCGAAAAAAGATACTTGAGTTCTTGACCGATATCTTGACAGTACTAAAAAAATACTTCATGATTTTAAAAAATTATTTTAGGATATATATTCGGATAGTATATATCCTAAAATAATTTTTCAACATCATTAAATATTTTTTTAGTACCGGTCAAGATATCCTCGACAAGATCCCAAGTATCTTTTGAGTACTCGTCGATTCTAAAATATTTATCAACATTCTAAAATAATTTTTTAATATCATGAAGTATTTTTTAAGTACCGATTAGTATCCTAAAGTATCTTTTTAGTACCTATCAATCCCTTTAAAAAAAAAAAAAAAAAAAAAAAAAAACACCACCCTTACCTATTTTGCGCCAAAACTACGATTGGAGAAGAGGACGGAGTAAATCCAGAGTGGAAGTGGACGCAAGCCGTCCAAAAGAAGGAGGGGCGATGGATCAGAGAGGGGAAAGTGAAGGGTATTAAAGTCAATTAAATGGTTTAGGCATTTTTATTTTTTTTAAAGGGGTTTAAACTTCTCATGTTGCATGAGAAGAAAAAGATTCCTACACACACATGAAATAGTGGGACCCACATGTATATATAATTAGCATTATATATATATATGTGGGTCCCACCATTTTATGTGTGTGTGACATGAGAAAACACTTCTCCTACAACATGAGAAGTGTTTTTCTCTTTTTTAAATTGTGCGGGCCCCACATGAAAAAGTAACAGCAGTTTATGGAATCTAACAGAGCTAGTAGTTTTGCACTCTTTTTGAAAGCACATGTGTATTTTTTGACCTAAAAAAAACACGTGGTATTGAGCGCTCCTGAGGATAAAGCACATGTGTATTTTTGCACCTTTACCTAATTTTGAAAGTAAAAGAGAGAGAAATACAAGGCAACCTAAGGCACTTCTTGAATTTTATTTACAAGGCACTTTCAATTATTGTTGTCAAACGTAACTTATGAGTTGACTTTCTAGTTTACCATTTTCATTTTTTTACCTTAGAAAAATGAGTTGAGTTGCTTGGTAAAATTGTGTTAATATAGTAAACTCGATCAAACTCCTGAGTTTATATGTTTAATTTACTGTTTTTACGTTTTTAGTTTACAAGACGGTGTTAATTCATTCTTAAACTCATGTTAATTTTTTTGATTTGATCATACTCAACAACTTTATATATGAATTTCATAGAAGTCTTTGTCAAATATGATAAATTATGAACATGGATGGAATTAATTTCAATTATTTTTATTTAAAATATAATTAAATCAAATTATTGTTATCTTTTATATTTTAATTATTTAATTATACACTATTAATACTTGTTTATTGATAAAATTAAACTCTTATGAGTTTACATTCGAGTTCACCATATGAGTTTACTTCATTTGTTACGAGTTTACTTAAACTCACGAGTTCTAGTCGGGCGGACCTACATAGGGGGCGGGGGTCCCCCCCCCCCAAAAAAAAAAAAAAAATTTAAGGAACAAAAATATTATTATATAAAATGCAAATTGGAGAAGAAGCGAGAAAAGATTCAGACAAAAGAGACGGCAAATTGGAGTTCCTTCGTCCTTATTCTAATTTTTGTCAATGGAAGTTTGAAGAAGAAGAACAAACTCTCTCTCGATTCTCGCCAAGTCACTCTGGTTCATATTGATGAAGAAGGAAAGGAGCATGATGGTGAAGATGACGATGAATAGTGCGGCGCTGCTTCCACACTTCAAACTAGCTTTAGGTCAACATTTCAAACTTGGTCCTCATAGGAAAATGGTGTCACCTGGGCTAGTGAAAAATAAGTGACGTTCAAATAAAACAAAAAACGCAATAAAAGAAATTAAATCAACAAAAAAATAAAATTGAAAACTTTTTTTTATTTTTTCTAGAAAGCTTCCATTATTTGTACAATTTATTTATCTCACCTACACTAAACTAGTCCTGTTTATTTTTTGAAAATCTAAGGTGAACGTGTAAAAATACTTAAAAATTTTTGCTCAAGGTGTGTCTAACACCATATGTTTTTCAGAAAGTGTAAAAGTATATATGAGTTCTCAAAAGTGGGGCAAAAATACCAAAACTATTAACTCTATTAACTTTGACTATTAGAGTCAAGTGAAGTTATTTTAATTTTAATATATTTCTTTCAATTTTTTATATATTAGGTTTTTATTTTATCTCAAATACTTTTATTTATGATATAGTATTTTTTAATTTTTCCCGCCGTCATTAAAATTTTTGGGTCTGCCACTGAGAACGTCTACATCTTGTTCACTAAAGGGCATCTCGTTGTCTCCCTTGCCAAATACTAATTTCTATTCTCAATATAAGATTTATTTTGTAGTTCAATTTCTTTGTCTCCCTTGCCAAATACTAATTTCTATTCTCAATATAAGATTTGTTTTGTCGTTCAATTTCTTTATTAAATTATATCTTATAGTAAGAATAAGAGGTAGTAGGCTTGAAACTTATGTTAGTACGTAGCTTCCATTAACACTCCTCCCATCTTTGTTCTGTAGCCATCCTCCCACGTTATGGTCACTATCTTGATTCACTTCCTCGTCTACTCTTCTGGCATTGTTTGTCACCTCGTCTTCATTATTACAATCAATGTTCACTAGAAGGAAGTCGTAGAACTCAATTAATTCACTTTTATCATCCAAATAAACAATCACAGTGATAAAAAACTCAAGAGAATTAATTTTACTACAGAAATACTTCTGGCATATTGCTCTGAGAAAGAGAGAGACCTGAGTACTTAATAGAGTTGTTGGAAAGGACGAGTGTGAAGTTGTCTCTATCTTGCACAACATAAAACTGAGAATCACCGATGGCAATTTTCCATGTGTAAATTCTGTTGGTAATCTGATGGCAAATTTACTGACCGAAATTTAGACTGAATTCCATCCGTGAATACATAAAACTTTTTGTAATTTATTATTATTATATGATAATTATTTATTTAATAAATAATAATAAAATCGGTTATTAAAATTATTAATAATATATAATGAAAATAATTTTATATTGACATCACTAACTTTATAAAAAATAAAAAAAGTACAACATATGTGAATTTTACAATAATATATTATATATAAATAAAAAATAGAATATATGATAGTAATATACGATAGTATATATTATTAGAAAAATATTATAAATAATTTTGTAATTAAATAATATTATAAATAGTTTTGAATAAGTAATATATTATATAACTGTTGTAAATGAAAATAAAAATTAATGAATTTGAATAAATAATATATTAATTTTCAATAAATATTTACATAAAATAAGAAAATTAAAAAGAAGCAGTTAATAATATAAAAATTTGTACACACATATATTTATGATAATATTAATATCACACACACACACATATATATATATATATGTATATATTACATATATACGTATAATTTTGTAATTAAAGATTGCATATTCATCACAGCTCAATTAACTGGCAAAAACTATGCGAGGTGGATGGGACACACAGCCGGCGGTGATGTGTCTGGCGAGGGGCACCTGTAAATTAACGTATGAAATCCAGGAGGTTATAGAGATATGCAAGTTGAGGTGAGTTTTGTGAGGGGGTTTGAATGATTTAAATATAATGTGAACCAGGGACAGAGTTTGAGATAAATATTTGGAGAGTCAAACATATACTCATTAACTAATTACAAAAAGAAAAAAATATTTGGGGTGCTAAATGTATAAATTTTTTAGACAAATATATTTTTTTTAAAAAAAAAATCTAATTTTCATTAAATATTTGGGACTTTTTTTTTTTTTTTTTTTTTTTTTTTTTTTTTTTTTGGGAGCCAGGGCACCCATTGTCTATAAAGAGACATCTCTGATGTGAACGGACATATATACGAATGATGTTTTAAGACGCTACAATGACGCTTTTGTTTAGCTATGTTGCAATCCTGCCCAAAGGAAGTACCATTAAACGACGTTAATCTCCTCAACGTAACCTTGGAACATCCACCAGATGATTAAACTTTTGTGAAAGTTACAGGAAACTGATAGCTAGCAACATAATTCAAAAAGAAGGATGATGCAATATAATTCATTCACCTTGTTGTGTACCCAAGTAATTGTAAAAGGACACAATTTAATGACGGATCTTCTTAGAGACAATGGGAGTCATGACCCCTAAAAAAATTTGTCTCAAATATTTAATGTCAATTGGATTTTTTTAAAAAAATATATTTGGCCTAAAATTTACACATTTGTCTCAAAATTTTATACATTTGGTTCCCCAATTTTTTTTTTATTAGTTAATGAATATACATTTTGTCTCTCCAAATATTTATCATAAGGTTTGCCACACAATGTGAAGTATTTGATTGAGCATATTATACGAATATCCATCCCCATTCTTCATTCATTCCGCAATAATCTTTTGTCTCATGCATACATAGCAAGACCATCAATATATCATCATAGTATAGAGCCCCATATCATAATAACAAATCAAAGCTGTATCTTCAAAAGATGGCAGCAGAAGGTCGTGAGGGTGGGAGGATAGTGGTGATAGTGGGAGCATCAAAAGATGTATCTTCAAAAGACATAATGAAGGCCTTAGAAAAGGCATGTCCTAAGGCTGAATATGAGGTTATACTCATTGTCGTTCTTGAACAGCTCATCAGTCCCAGTGAGTTAGTTGAGTTTTCCCTTTATTTTATTTGCTTCACAATCACAATTCCTATCTATCTATGTTCTGTTATGAATCATCAGATATTTCCTTCGCTCTTGTTCAGTGGGAACCAAGATCAGGGTCCATGACTACTCATTTTTGGTAGCAAACTAAAAACTTGTTGATGGCCAATTAGCTAAAATAAGGGACGACTTTAACAAGAGTTCAGAAATCATGAAACTCTCTCAGTATTGTGTAACAAAAAAGGTCAGTACAAAATGATCATATCTTCATACTTAATTACTCCTAGCTTATATCATCCATCATATGTGATGAAATTCTTGTGGGTCTCTCAGATGGATTTCCAAATTGATATGGTTGCACACCCTTTTATAGAGGTTGCTTCTCATGCTACCACAAGTTTAGGGACAACATGGTTGATCGTTGACAGGTTTGTTCATATATAACTCCTTAATTTATTATCGTCTCATTTAATTGCTAGTTAATGCAAGTATTGCTGATGCTCCATGACAAAAAATTTGACCATAAATGATTGAATGAATAATGCAGATTTTTAACCAGAGATAAGAAGAAATCGCGGTTACCTTGTGGTATAATAAGAATAAGAAGTAACATACTATTCAAAAGTTCTGGGGAACAGACAACTTCAAATCAAATTTTGCTATGAAAACCATTCCTGAAAGTCCAGTCCCAGATGAAGAGATTTCACCCAATTGTATGTAATTATATATGATGCTGTAAAATTAAATCTTTATTTACACTACACACACACATTAATGGAACTGTTACATCAAGCAGGGCATAGAAGATCACCAAGTGAACAACAACACTTGACATCAATGAATGAAGAGTCTCAGATGGAGATAGAATTTACAAACCCCCTTTGTTCTGTGTGTAAGAACAAACGGCCAAAAGCTGGATTGTTCAAAGACTTGAGCTACACGAACTCTGGAAAGCCACACAGGGATTCTCCCCAAAGAACTTTCTATCAGAGGCAGATTTGGAGCTATCTACAAAGCCGAGCTGAGTGGGATAGCTATAGCTGTTAAGAAACTTAAAAACACAAGTTTCCAAGGAGAGAAAGAATTCAAATCGGAAGTCAAATTACTTGCAGAGCAAGGCATGAGAATGTGGTCATGCTTCTGGGCTCCTGCTCTGAGGGAAAGCATAGACTTCTTGTTTATGAATACGTCTGCAACGGTTCGTTGGACCGACGTTTATCACGTAAGTTTAATGCAACATTACGTACTTTTCCTTGTTGAAGAAAAATTCTTATAATTGATTTGTTGCAGAACACTCCCGAATTCCTCTTACTTGGGAAGAGAGGATCAAAGTTGCCATTGGAGTTTCAAAGGGCTTGCAATACTTGCATGAGAATAACATTGTACACAGAGATGTGAGACCAAACAACATCCTTCTCACACATGATCGTCAAACTCTGGTAATAAAGCGGGCATGCAACTTTTGAGTTCATTAAACATATCGATTTTGGTGTTTGATCACAAAATGAAATTTGTAGCTGGGAGACTTTGGGCTGGCAAGAAATCAGCATCAAGATGCAATCAGGTCAACAGAAGCTATTGGAACTTACGGGTATTTGGCACCTGAATATAAAGAATATGGGAAAGTGTCAGCCAAGATGGATGTGTATTCTTTTGGGGTGGTTCTGCTAGAACTCATCACAGGAATGAGAACAACAGACAAAAGACTTGAAGGGAGAAGTCTTGGTGGATGGGTCGGAAACAATCTCTAAATTATTGATTTTCCATAGTCAAGTTTGAAACTCAGATTTATGTTATGCATCTTCCATTACATGGCAAATGTAATATCCCAAAAATTTGCTCTAATAAATTCTTTATATGATGTATATGTAATTGGAGAAAAGAAATGGAGAATTTCGACTAGAAGGTCAATTTTACGCGAAATACCCGATTTCACAAAACCAACAATTTTGAGACATATGTTGGCACCAATGGATAGAAAGAATCAATATTTATTTGTTCCATTCCAGAGCATTAAATGGGACTAAAAAAAAAGAGAGAATGAAAAGAAGTTGTTTGAGTTCCACTCGAAATTCGAGAAAAATCAAAGGAAGGTTAAAATTGCACCTTTTACGAATATGTGCCATTAGTTTCATAATTATTTAAAATTTATGGATATTTGAGTATGGATTGCTGACCAATAAAATGGGTCAATATCTTCCTAAAAATGGCCCAAGAATTTTGGACAATTGGATTACAAAAAAGAAAGTTGAAATTCAATTAGATTTATAACTAAGGGCATAATTGTAATTTTGTGGAAGACGAAGGGCAATTTTGTACAGCCCTCATAAACCGACTTTAAATTGATAATAATTCATTAATTTCATTCTCTCGAGTTACGTAGCATCAGCCTCTTCTATACCCCTTCGGTCAAAAAGCAAAATTTGAGTCAAAATGCATTGGTACATTTGTAAATAAATGAAAGATTAAGGTCCAATTTGTTGCTCCATATTTCCACCGACTTTCAGCCTTTAACATTCATTAATCATCATGATTTATTTCATGTTCATTCGGTCAGAATAAGCAAGACAGAGAAGAGCTCAAATATTTCCGAAAAGGGTTAAAGGCCATTTTTGCCACGGAAGTTTCCCAAATGGAGCGTCCAGCACCCGGAAGTTTTTTGGGTACCAAATTTACCCCGGAAGTATGAAAAAGGTACCAAATTTGCCCGTCCGTTAATTTTGACCATTAAGTTTGACTAACTGTCCACGTGGCATGGAAATTAGGGGTGAAAATTACGAACTGGACCCAAAATTTTAGGAAATTATGCTTCGACCTCATAAATCTTTCAATATTTTCAGTTTAGTCCCTCTATAACACTTTAGAATAGGGACTAAATTGAAAATGTTAAAAATTTTATATGGCTAAATCACAATTTCCTATACTTTTGGGTCAAGTTTTGTAATTTTAGGGGGCGGGGGCCACCCCTAGCCCCCCCGATTCCGCCCCCCGCCTGACCGGTTCGGCTTCACAAATTCCGGCGTCTTGCGCTCAACATGCCTTTGGGTTTTTTGCGGCACCTTTTAGTCCCCGTGACCGGTTCGGCTTCACGATTCCGCGCCTTGAGCTCAACATGTCAAGGATCTCCTTCTCGACTCCAAGTTTGACCTTTTCAAGGCATGACATGTGCGGTTTTTTGACGATTTAGTAGTCAAATTTAATATTGGGAGAAAGAAGGGCAAAATTGCTACTTTTGTAAACTTCCGGGCAAAATTACTCCTTAATGAAAACTTCCGGAGCAAAATTGCTCCTTAATAAAAACTTCCGGGGCAAAAATGATACTTTTGATTGATGAGGTGGCATGCCACGTGTGATGAGGTGGCATGCCACCTCACATTTTAACGATCTACGTGGACTTCCGTGACTTTTGGGTAAATTTGATACCTTTTCAATACTTCCAGGGCAAATTTGGTACCCAAAAAACTTCCGGGTGCTGGACGCTCCATTTGGGAAACTTCCGTGGCAAATTTGATATTTAACCCTTCCGAAAATGGCGTACAAAATGAGAAAAGAGAGAGAAAATTAGTTTAGCCAAAAGCACCTATCAAACCACCTCCAATCCAAAAACTCCCTTCACAAATATTGTTCTACACCTCGAGAGCTTCAATTCTACGGTTTCAGTTTTCTCATAGGAGAAGTTTCAAGTCATTGGGTTAGTCAAGTTGCTATCAAAATTCCAAACCGACTGTGGAATCGTGATAAGGTAAGAGTAAGCTTCATTTTAAACCGATTGGTTTGAAGTTTGGGTGAGTTTTTGGATACTTCGTAAAATCTTATATTTTCAGCCAACTAAGATTCTTGGAGTCTCATAATGATTTATTCATGAATATGAGATTATATGATGATTTGGAGGCATATATGGAAGTTTGAAAATCATTAGGTTGCTGTTTCTGAAAATATCCTGTAGAGTCAGTCACATTCTCCACAAACGTTTACCTAGTAAATGGACTTGAACAATTATAAACTTTTACAGGGAGAAAGTAGACATTTCAAGGATTAATTTGGTATATAATTTGTATTTTTCTGAATTTTTTGCTAAGAGAAATAAATGTTGCAAAAAAAGCCCCTGAAAACTGGGCATTATTTCGGACAGAAGGAGTATTTTGGGCTATGGATGAACTTTCGACTTGTCCTATCCTAAATGAGTATTTTTGGTTGAAAATAGACATATTAAAGGTCATTTGGGCTTTGGAATCAATCCAAAATAAGTTTTCTAGATTTAATTATGAATTTTTGAAGTTGGGCTTCTATTTCAGAAAAATTTCAGACTTAGGACGAAAATTAAGAATATAAGGGCCCAAATTAAATTCCTTAATAAGAAAAGGAATTTAGTGAATATGGACACATTGATTGGTTTATCTTAATTTACCAAAGAAATTATTTATTGAGGAGGATTTGATTTTATTTATATTTTGTAATTTTAGGGCTAATTGTGATATTGTGCGCGGGAAAATTATTTATAGTAGTGGTCAACGACGGTAGTAACATTAATCTTCATATACTACTGTGACTCCTGTATGTATGTTTTACCTTGAAATTGCATACATTTAGTTATCATTTATTTCCAAGCGCCATGGAATCGGAACATCTTGCTGTACATTAAGGGCTTTTCTTTGTGTCTTGTGCTTGATGGTATGTCTTGTGTGCTATTAGGACCACCGCACCGGCTGGCTTTGTGTGCTATTAGGGACTGCTAGTTCTGGATTTGGCTGTGTGCCTTGATACTGAATGCCATGTGGTATTTGTTTATTTATAGTTTTTCTTACATGCATTGTTATACATTTTATATGAAATTAACGGTTACTCTGGGATTCAACTCTGAATCCCAGCCCCATTTAAGCCCTCCGGTAGTTCATCGAGACCGGAGCAGGGAGACAGAGGTAAGGCTGCGGAGTAGTGCGGAGGTGGATGTTGATGGTCGTTATTTTTGGGTATTTATTTTGATTACCGGATGACTGTATTATGTTATTCTAGCCGGTCAGGCACTATTATTCGGATGACTGTATATTTTGTTCCCACCGGGGAAGATTTTATCCTTCCGTATTTTTTTTATCAGTATATTTTTGTCCAAACCAGTGTGTGCTCTGCTGCTTATACTCTGATATGTGTCATTAACCGAGGAAATATAAGCTAAAAATTAAATAAAAGTAAAGAACCACACTACCCACCACCCGAGAGGGCGAGGCCGGTAGGTGTGTAACAGCAAAGCAATCATTTAATTTGTTGTTGTAGGCAAGAGCACTACTAAATGACAGGAAATATCATCATCTAATTGATGAAAGGAACATCAATTGTCATGATTTTTATAAACTATTCTGGATGGTTAGAACTTAGAACAGCAGAAAAATGTTTGACTTGGGATCCTCAGAAAAGACTAGATATGGTGGCAGTAAGACAGCTAGAATCCACTGAAATGCCTTAAGTTATGAGCATGCATGTTTAATTTGATGATAGTATTGTATTGTAATGCTAGGTGGTTAAAGCTTTAAGTCGCATAATGGAAGGAAACACTTGTATCATACCAAGAGACTATTCTCGGCCAGCGAGGTCATCAGACTCTGATGAATAAGAATCAGAAGGTGGTGAGTTAGAAAGCGAAAGCACTGATTCTTCATCATCAAGTATTACCTGCTCGGATATTAATAGCCCGATTATTCGAAGACGCCCACGATCGCCTCCAATTTTTATAGAATATAGAAGCTATACAAAGCCATGGAGCTCCCACCGAATTCTTTCGCTCCAATTGTGGGAACTCCTTGAGGCTTCACCTTCAATTATTGCAAGACACACACTTGGAGACAACCAGAATATTTGAAGACTCCCACTATCACCATCACTCCAATTAATATATATACTTGTGACCTGCAGCTACTTGAGCTGTACCATGATATGATGAATCGAAGCAATGCTGCACGCATGTCGGTCAACAAATTAAAACAATACCGGCTTATCTACTGGGATGCTGGCTCAAGTAGATAATTCAAATAAACGATTCAAGTTTCATACCTCTCAACAAATAAGTTTTCCGCTTTAATTTGTATATTAAAGTGGTTAAGCAGTTGTGCTAATATATCTATCAAAGTCATTATTATGCACTTGTAATAAACTTCTGTTTTCTGTTGTAAAATATGCTTATGATTATGAATAAAACTAATGTGTTTTTTTCTAAATTAATTGCCATTTTCACCATTTCCCTATTGAAAAAAAAAAAAAACTAAAAAACTAAACCATACATTGAAACAGTTGACCATTTCCAAATTCGATCCATTCCTATACTTGTACCAATAATTATTCGCCACAACAACACAATTTTTACAAGCTTACTATTGCCTGTCACTATTATCTCCCATTCAAGCCCACCATGAACTTTGTTGTACCTAAATAAATGTTTTCTAAACAAAAATTTTTTAGTTTGGAAATTTGCGGTTTTAGATGGGAGAAAACATTGCAATTAATTGTAGAAGGAATAATATCTAACGATCAAATTCACATATTAAGAATTTTCTTCTTCAATATAATTCTCCCGGGAGATTGTGGTGGTTGAGTGCTGCAATCCCTTCTACTACAAACAGCTAGTTAGTTATTCAAATAACTCAAATTAAAGCCATATGAAATTTGTTATGATTGTACCAAAAGAGCTTATTTCAAATAAAAAATTTGTTAGGAAGAAGATTAATTTGAAACTTAAAAGAGTATAAAAATTAACTCCAGAATGTATCTGTACGATAGCTTAATTTTGCAGTTTTCTTAGGAAAAAAAATGGGTTTTTTAGATAATCAGTCATGTTATAAAAAAAAAAAGAAGAGAGAGAGAGAGAGAGAGAGAGAGAGAAAAGAGAGAATTGGTGAGATAACCGCTACCCTTCACTATTCAAAGTATCAAATAAATAAGGAAAAATCTACCTCAATGCCCAAAGTAATCAAAAAATGCTCAATAAAAAGTCACATGTCAAAAAAAGGCCTCAAGGCCTTTTCTGGTATTATTTCATAAACGTTAACAACTAAGTCAGTCTCATTAATTACTAAATCAGTACTCGTTAACAACTAAAATATAGGAAAACCAAAGCTTGGACTATTCAATTTTAAAAGCAATTAACTCCCTCCACCATTCATTTCCTGCACCTAACGCTGCTGGTTCCTTTTATTTTTTTTCCCTTCTTTCTCTCCTCATCTCCTTCAATGTGAGGCTGTGAGAGAGTTTGAGAAGGAGAGAGTGAGACTGTGAAGAAGAGAACAACGCAAAGCTTGGGTCCCCTACATAATATTTAAGTAAGTAATCTTACTCTTATTTTTAGTTTTCATGAGAAGAAAAATATAGGGCTTGTTAGATTTCATATTTATAGACATTTCAATTTTTTATTTAGCTTTTAGTGGTACTATTGATGTTAGAAAAAGAGAGGATATGGTTTAATTTTTCCTAAATGGTCGATTCGAGGAACTTAAAGTTAGGGTTTGGTTGAAAAATTAAGATTTATAAGGATTAAGTTGATTTTATTTGAGGTTTATAAGAAAATATGAATATCTGGAATTTTGGGTGAAAAACCACTAGTAGAAGAACTCAACCAAATTCACCTTTAGCAAAAAGAACTCAAACAGAGAACCCACGAATGCTAGAAGAAGAAACCAATACACATACCACTTGTAGGAGCAACCACGAACCCAGAAAAACTCCAGAACCCATGAAACCCACAAATGGTGAACAACAAAGGAGAGCTACAACAAAAGAGAAGGGAGAAAAACCATCAGGGATGCGACAGAGGAGAGCGAAATGGTGGTGGAGGAGCTGGAATGGAGTCATCGAAGGTGTAGAAGTGAGGTATTTGTAACTTTATAAGTTTCAAATATCAAACGAAAATGGGTCGAGGAGGGGTTTCTAAAAGAGCACACTTAACAGTTCTTATTAAAAAACCGTTACGTTTATTATATTTGACGGTTGTTTTTAAACAACTCTCAAATAAAAGATACCATTTTTTCCACACAAAAAAAAAAAAAAACCTAATATATAATAATTGGCCTATAAAACCATTAACTATTTTCTCATATACTTAAGAGTTATTTTAAAAAACTATTATATACTTCATTCCTGAAGCTCCACCTCTGCATATTTAACGATTTCCTTAAAACTATTAAATATGGTGTGTCAAATATAGATCAATCTATAGTAGTGTAACCATGTCGCTAAATTAGTGGTATTACAATAAAATTGTAAAACCATAAAAGAGTATCCAAACTATATATCGGCCCAACAATGCTTGATAAAAATTTTACTCCCCTATCTATCAGCATTCAAACTAACTAATTTAGAGCTACAAGAGTGTCACAAAAGTCACAAACATTTGTGTTCTGTTCTGAAAACAGGACTTATCGGACTTGACTAGGAGCCAAGCCTAGGGCCTATGTACCCTGTAAAGGGATCAAAGTCCACGTAGTTCGAGACACACACAGGCGTTTAGCCAAGGGGGTGGGGTGTGTGCTCTTCTGTGTGACTGTATGTAAATAATCTAGGGTTAGAACGTAGAACCTGTAATGTGTGTACCTTAAGGCTTGACCTCTGTCTTTATAGAGTTTACCTTAGGTTGATATGGCTTGGGCCCTGTGATTCGAGGCCCCGATATCGTAATTACCTGATATAGATTTAGATATACCTGGATCGTAAATAAGATTGGATCCCCCTTTATTGTAGGCAGATCTTGATATGCAATATATTTCTTATTGGGCCATACATTGAGTATGGGCCTTATTCAGATCCATAACAGCTTCCTTCCAGCCCGGTAGTTCAGGTTTCTGAGCTGTCGGGATGTATTTTGCCCCCGGTCGGTTTTACTAACCGAGCTTTGCTGTCGTGGGCCTTACATTGCTGAGTTGAATTACGTTGATCCCGGGCCGTCAAGGCCGCTTACTTCAAAGATCCGAGGTCTTGTCTCAAAGATCCCGAGTAATGCCGAGATGGTTCGCCTGCATTTGAATCCAGGTGTTGATTGCTGCTATCGAAGTCGTCTATCCAAAGATCTGAGGTAATGTCTCAAAGATTCGGGGTAATGTCGAGGTAGTTTGCCTAGCTCCGAGGTCGGGGTCTTTCGTATTCGAGTTGTTCCAGCTTGATCTGCTTTTGTCCGAGTCTTGACGAATTCGGATTCATTTGTATTTTGCTACCGATTTGCTTGTTTCGGCGATAGGTTCTTTCTCAAGGCGGGATCTAGTTGCCTTTTCCTCGTCCTTTGTTTTCACTTACCTCGATCTCGGCTAATGGTGAACATGCTTTTTCACTAGCAACGTTGCTTCGCCGGGATCTCTTCTTCTCCAATCATCCGGGTTTGTTTGCTGCTGCATTTGCTTATGTTGCTGACAGCTTTACGGTGCCACACCTGTCTTGTTGCCCCCCGGCAACATCGAGGGCTCGGGCTCAGCTGGGTGTATTGACTATTTAACCTTGGATCTCTGTCCAAGGTTAATCTTCATTCCTCCACGAGGTGGTTCCCTCGCATGATGTCGCTCCTCCGAGTTGGGGATCGGGGCTTTAGTTTTGTTTTTCTTTTAACTGGTCGGGGCGTCTGTGCCCTTTTGACTTCGCATATTTCCGGCGTCTGTGCCAGTTGTAATTTATGACAATCTCTGATTATATAACCAATTAATTGCCATATCATCTTATGATTCTAAGCATTGTTAGAAATTTATCGACTGTAATGAATGCAGATCTATGTATTCTACTAGATGTTAAGTCTAGGAATCTATAGTAGGGTTGTCTGTTTTAACCTCAATGGGTGTTAATTTAAACCGCGTAGGGTGTTTACTTTTAACCGTGCTACCGTGGTCCGGTGCCGTTGGCCGGGATCATAACCGAGATAAGGGCAAACTGCCACATGTTTAACCGAGGTGTTGAAATGCTCAGGTCAAACATTTTGACCTGATAAAGGTCAGAATGACAATTCAAATGCTTAAATCGGGCGAGCATTGACGTCAATTTCGCGAAGGCCACGTATGGCAATTTCGCCGAGCTCTGACACTGGCCGGTTAGCCCCGGTGTTAAATCATCTAGATGTGTTGTATTTGTGACCGGGTTTAGAGACCTCGGTGTAATGCTTAAGCGATCAATAGTGCACGTTTGCGAATCTCCACTGAGGAATCCTTCATTAAAACAATAATCCACTCCAAAAAGCTACCTGTTATAGTAGATTCTCAGCTTGCCGGCATTCCAAGTTCTTTGACCGGGTGTAAGGACCTTCCCAGTTTGGCAGCTAGCTTGCCATTTTTGGCGTCCTTGTTTTCGGGGTCCAATTTAAGGAGCACGGAGTTAAGTGTATAATTTTCAGTTTATCTGAGGTCCAATTAAGGAGCGCAGATTCAGCTGTGCTTTCCACGGAGCCCGGATTTTAACTATGTTAAGTGTAACCGAGGTCTGCCTTCTTTTTGCTTCTCGCAGCACTTTACAAGGAACCCGGATTTTAACTCTAATCAGTGTAATCGGGTCCGCCTTCAAAAATTCACAAGGATCCCGGATTTTAACCATATTTGGTGTAACCGGGTCCATCTTTAAAACTTTATATGGAGCACGGATTTTAACTGGAATGCAGTGTAACCGGTGTCCACCTTCTTTTTCTTTTCGAGGTGGACTCCTCCGCAAAATTTTTCCTGGATTTGTTTATCCATGTTGGTTGTCGTAACTCAGAATTTTCTTATCCGAGATGGGCGTCGTAACCCGAGATTCCATTATGGGTGTCATAACCCTTGATTTGTTTTTACGCGGAGCCCGATTTTAACCAAATTTGGCATAACCATGTCCGCCTTCAAGAATTCACACGGAGCCCAAGTTTTAACCAGATTTGGTGTAACTGGGTCCGTCTTCTTTTCAGAATCTGCATATTTCTATCTGCAAATGAAAAAATGCAAGATATTTTGCTTGCAAAGACTTTATCATCTCCTTTCGGCATAGAGTGCCACTTTGAATTTTAATAAATCTACGGTTGATAGAGCAATATTCTTCCATGATGGTGTAGTGACCTTCTAAAGAAAACTTGATCCAGGCGGAAAAATTGCGCAAAGATTCAAGGCGGAATTCAATGCCCTTGAAACTGGTTTCAATGTTGAAGTTTGCAATTGTTGAAATTGACAATACTTATTGCAATAAATAGCTACATCTGCAAGTAATTCGGCGCAGGAAGCTCCATGCTTCTAAGTAAAAGCTAATAAAGCCATTCTTCCTTCCACAGATTTGGCATTTTTGCCTTTATCAAAATTCATACTAGTGAAATATCATGCTTGCATTAACTCTAGCAAAAATTTGCCCAAATTTTTATTTCTACTAGAGCAGTAATCATCATTGAGCAAAGTTGAATAACCAATATTCATTAATTATCCAATACTAAGCAGATTATGAAGTAGACCAGGAACACAAAAGTCATGTACTGTTAAGAGTACCTTTGCCTTGGATATGCTGGTGGTCACCAAGAGTTGCATATGATTTTTGGGACTCATCCAGGTCTTCCACTAAAATGTTTGTTCTTCCAGCGCCTATGTCAACGAGAAAATGCATCAAGGTCATAGGTTTTAATTTAGCCATTGAAATTGAAGCCTCGCGACACCAAAATACTGAACATCTCAACATGTTACCAAGTGAGGGATCCACAGAATTTTGAAAACTCTCTAAACCGTGAAGTCAAAGATGCTACCAAGTGCTCCAATAAATACACATATTTCCAACTGGGAGGTGCTGCTTTTTGACGACAATGATGCATCAAAAATGGGGGAGAGCTATGTGTTGGCGTGGAATTGCCACGATTCCACAAAATGATGCTTTTTGTGAAATTGCCACAAAATTATGCTTGCACAAATTTTATGGGGAGTCATCCAAAGCAATTATATAGGGAACGTGCCAATATGAAGGTACCAAGCACCTAGCCAAAAATTAAATAAAGAGAAATACAAGGGGAATGTAAAAGATCATCCACATGATCTCCAAATCCTTCCCTCCAAAGAAACTACCATAGTAGAAATACTGTATCCTGTTCACCAGCGACTTGAAAATTTGACCAAACTTGTCCGTGACAATGAAAAAGAGGTTGCACTCAAAGATAGAAGAAGAGCCAATTCTTTTTTAGAGGAGCTAAATTCATCATTTAAAAATTCTTCTAAAGAAGAATCAATTGCTGAAGAAATTGACAAAGAGAAGGACTCAAGCAACGAAGAGTTAAACTACTGTAGTACAATTTTTTGGTTGGATTCAACTCGAAGGACTTGTTCAGTCTATACCAAAACGGCTTCAGAACGGACTTTGAGAAGGTGACCTCTGAAGGTGGAATATCACCTAGAGGGGGGTGAATAGGTGATCTCAAAAATTCTTTCGACGTATGATGGATAAACGATTAAAGCAGTAAGAGAAGTAAAGAGAAATGACACAGAGGAATTATACTGGTTCAGTCCAACTCTTGACCTACGTCCGTACCGGATACTACCGGGATTTTCCCTATCTCACAAATACAATTACACATTCTCGTAACTCAGATGATCCTTTCTCCCTAGGACTCACTCCCCCTTACAAGTTGTAATTGTACACCCACACTCAAGATACCACTACCTTGATATTTGAACGAATGTAAAACAAATGATAAACTCTCTCACAGAGTAGATAATAAACACTGAAACTCAATAATATCCGAAGATACAAACAGAATAGAAATTGATCGCTTTGTATGCTTTGCCTGTGTAAGCGTTTGTTGTACCTGATGAATTCAATCCTTTGAGTATTTATAGTAGTTGAAGGTTGAAGAAATATCCGTTGAGGTTCTTTAAAATGTGACCATTGGAGATGAAGTAGAAGGGTCGGAATAATCGCCGTCATTATTCTTGTAATTGTGATTATGACCGTTGAGACCCAGTAAAGGAAATGAAATATTCTTGCCCAGAGCGTTGCAAAGATATGTCTGTTGATTGAGTTTCTTGAATAGGTAAGTTCAATAAATGCCAGATTTCTTTAGTCAATATCCTGTGTTGATCCTCATTCTAATAATCTGTAACTCATTAACAAATTGATTTAATGCAATTATGAGTAGTAATGAGTAATGATTTGAGGAAATAAAATCACAATCAATTGAATTTGATTTTCCGGAGACGTTGATTTGATAATTAGAAAGATATGACTTTCAATTAAAGAGTTGATGCCTGGAGGTATTGACTTGAGGCAAAAATGAATGACTCGATATTTTATAAGAGAATTAAAGTTTAGAAGAAGTTAATTTGAAACTTTGAATAAAGGCAAATTTGTTTTCCACAAGTTAAAAACGCAAGTCGAAGGAAATTACAACTTGACTTGAGGTAAAAAATAATTGCCTTGAGTTGGTGACTAGAGGCACTAACTTGATAAGCAAAAGTCAAGAGTAATTCCTTTCGAAATTCTCAAGTTTAATTTTCTAACTTGAAGCTTGAAAGTCATGCCTTGAGTTAATGACTAGAGTTAATAACTTGATGTGCAAAAGTTAAAGTCGATGGCTTTGAAAAATTTGCAAGTTGATCTCTTAACTTGAAGTCTAAAAGTAGTTGCCTTGAGTTGATGACTTGAGTCATCAACTTGATATGCAAGAGTCAAAGTCGATACTTTAAAAAAAATAGATCAATGAAAGACTTAACTTGAGTCAATAAGTATTTGCCTTGAGTTAATGACTTGAGTCATTAACTTGATATCAAGAGTCAAAGTCGATGCTTTTCAAAAACTAGAGAATTGAAAGCTTAACTTGATATGAAGAGTGAATGACTTGAGTTAATGACTTGAGTCATACCTTGAAATGCAAAAGTTAAACCCGATGCTTTCAAAAGAAATGACCAAATGTAGACTTAACTTGAGTTAATAAGTGAATGACTTGAGTCATTAACTTGATATCCAAGAGTCAAATCCGATGCTCTCCAAAGAATAGACAATTGAAAGCTTAACTTGATATAAGAAGTTAATGACTTGAGTCATTAACTTGATATGCCAAAAGTCAAATCCAATGCTCTCTAAGAAATGGACCAAATGTGAGATTAACTAGAGTCAATGACTTGAGTCATCAATTTGATAATCGATAGTTTCAAAATCTCAAGATTAAAACACATGACTCAAGGCAATTAAATAATTGACTTTGGAGTTAACAATATTTATTTAAATCATTTCCATCATTTAACTAGAGTCATACACGGATTTAACTAAAGGTTTGCATAGATTTCATTTATTAACTCCAAGGCAAAACCATTTTAGCTTGAGGCAACCAATGCAAAACTTCCAAACACATTATAGATTCAAGTTAGCTATATAAAACATGATTTAACCAAGAATCTATTAACTTATTTACATTATATTTGTTATCATTAAAACATCAAAAACATAGAGAACTAACAACCTCCAATTTGTGCCAACTTCAAGAAACTCATGCTTGGGATACAAAGACCATTGAGCTACTTCGGGAGGAGCAAAAGGAATTCATGAATGAACCGAATGCCTTCCGAGCCACCTTAGATACTGCCAACGCCGCCATTGCAATAAAAGACGTGGCCATAAAGAAAGATGCATGGGAGTCTTTTGAGAACGCCTTAGAGCAGATCTGGCTCTTGAATCCCTACATCAAACTCAACACCTCCAAGATGGATTGCATGTCTTTTGTCATTGACCGCAAAATAATCCCGCTCTTTCCTTCTCCCAGCAATGCCTCCAAATGTCAAATAGAGAGAGAGCAGGGTGAAGACGGAGGTGAAGAACTTCAACATGACGCTGGGGCTCCACTTGCTAAGGGCTGGGATGCCAACTTTATTTGTATTTCTTTGTTCAGGGTACTGATGACCCTTGTTTACTTTCTTTGCAATTTTTTCCCAGGTTAATAACTCAGTTTACATTCATGCAATTCTCATTGCGTAAATAATCCAAAATTGATGAAAAATACTTACACTTTCTGCAAACTTTTAGCTTTCTTATTTCTTGTCCAACTCGGATGTTTCTTCGAGCTTTATTCTCCCATTGCATTCATTGCATTTTATGAACTCGAATGTATTTTCTGAGTTCTATTCAATGACTGGCCAGAGTCAAAAATATTCACGCAGAATCTGCTTGGATATTCGTCTGGTGTTATAACCAGGTTTACCTTTGTGAAGATTTTCGTTAATCTATCACATTACATTCTGGCACATTCGACCAGAATTTAATCCAGAGTAAAGGCAACCCGTCACATGTTCAAATTTAGTTTTCTTTAACCAAGATTTTAAACATTTTGCCCCGATCGGGGTTAGTATGACGGTTCATTTCATTACCCTAAAAAAACAGTTTTGATGCATCACGGCCTCGAGGGACTCTCAGTTTTACTTGGTTCTAATAGAAACACCTTTTAACTAATCTTCCAGCTTTACGCTTTGTTTTAAACCGAGTTTCGTATCCTAAATTCCTTGCTTCGCGTTTATTTGGAAACTGGGTTTCGTACCCTGGATTCGTTTTCTAGTACGGCTTAAGTAATTTGAAATGAATTCTCAATCAAGAAATTCTGCATTTATTTGAATAGACTTGGTGACATAGTTATCTTTACAATGATTCCACAAAGGAATTTAAAATAGACTTGGCAACATAGTCATCTTAAAATGATTCCAAAAAAGGAATTTAAAATAGACTTGGTGACATAGTCGTCTTTACATGGAATCCAGCTTTAACTGTAGTATACTTCCAGCTTATCTGCTTCCACGTTCTCTTGACCACCTTCTTTTCTAGGGTCTCTAACATATAAGCTCCTTTGCCGAGATTTTCTTTAATCCCGTGAGGGCCTTCCCAATTCGCTGCAAGCTTTCCATCCCTAGCATTTTTGTTGCCTATATCGGCTCTTCAAAGCACCAAATCACCCTTCTCGAATCACCAGGGCTTCACCTTTTCATTGTATCTCGCCGCGATGAGTTGTTTTGTGGCCATATCACGACAGTGTGCCGTGACTCTGACTTCATCGATCAGGTCCACCTCTTCCGCCAACGCTCCACTGTTCTCATCCAAGGCCTTGACTCTCCTCCATGAGGGCTAGCCAATTTCCATCAGGATTATAGCCTCACATCCATATGTCAATCTAAAGGGAGTTTCCCCAGTTGATGTTTGAATGCTGGCCCCATATCCCCACAAGACATAGTATAGCTGCTCCACCCAACTAGACTTTGCCTCTTCAATCCGCTTTCTTAATCCATCTACGATGACTTTGTTTGTAGCCTCGGCTTGCCCATTAGATTGGGGATTTTCCACAGAGGCAAAGTGTTGCTTGATCTGGAAGCCGAACATCATTTCTTGGAAACCCTTATCAATAAACTGGGTTCCATTATCTGTGACCACCTCCGCTATGATCCAAATCGGGATATGATATTTCTTTCGAAGAACCTCTACACCTGAGCCAAGGTGATTGTCTCCACTGGTTCCGCTTCTATCCATTTGGTGAAGTAGTCAACATCTACTATGAGCCATCGCAGCTGTCCTAGAGCGGCCTTAAATGGTCCCAATAGATCCATGCCCCATTTGAAGAATGGCTATAGTGCCAAGATTGACTTTAATTATGCTAAGGGAGACCATATTATTCTTGCATGTTTTTGGCAACTACAACATTTCTGTACATGATCCTTGGAATCTGCCTCCATAATTATAGCCATGATTATAGGCCAATTAGTATCTTACATGATTATGGAGGGATTGTGGTACAAATTACCCTTGTTGGGCTGCACAGCAAATGGGCCTCATATATGAGTCCATAACAATTTTCAATTAGAGAAGCTCATCCCTTTTAATATAAATATTTGGGAAAATGACACTAAAATACCAAATGAATTTGCAAAACCCCTAGAAGTCCGTCGAATTTGCAAAAAGACTGAGAGGTGACAAGGACCTTTGGGGGTTTTGCAAATTCGAAAATTACCCTTTTGCCCTTAGGGTTAAATAATTAAATAAAAACAAAATACCCCCCCATGGTGGGCCCATCAAGCACACGCCCACCCCATTTATCGGCGACCAAAGCGCCACCGGGGCTGTGGTGTCGGTCGTGGCCGTGGTCGGCGGTGGTGGATGGTGGTCGCCATGGCCGGCGGTGGTGGATGGTGGTCGCCGGCGAGTGGCGGTGGTGGGCGGTGGGGCCCACGGCGGGGGGATATTTTTTTTTTAATTATTTAACGCTAAGGGCAAAAGGGTAATTTAACTCGAATTTGCAAAACCCCCAAAGGTCCTTGTCACCTCTCGATCTTTTTTACAAATTCGACGGACTGGGGGTTTTGCAAATTCATTTGGTATTTTAGTGTCATTTTCCCTAAATATTTTAGCTAGAACATATATATATATATAAATTTCAAGTATTGAATGTCACAGGTAAAAAAAAAAAAGAAAAGTCAAATATTTAGGTTAAAAAAAAAGTATTAAACGTAAAATCTTTAGTAGTGATATTTATTTCAAATATTTATCTTTTTTTAAAAAAAAAAAAAATTACGAATTAGTTAAAGAAGACGAAGGGTCAAGGGAATAATAGTAAATTTTTTTGATCAACCTCTACCAACTACAATGTGAAACTTTTTGTTTTTTTCTTTTGTTTGCCAACAAAGCTACAATACAATATGAAACTTAAAACTTAATTAAAGACAATTAATTAACGGGTCATTCATAATTAGAGCCGTCAAAATGGGTCGGGCCGGCCCGTTTAGCCCTGGCCCGTTACGGGCCGGGCCTCAAAAATAAAAGAAAGAGATGAAGTTAGGCACGGGCCGGCCCGTTCTCAGCCGTCATATTTTTTTTTTTTTTTTTTTTTAAAAAAAATGTTGAAAAATTGAAGTGTGGGTAACCTAAAAAAAAAAAAAAAAATCCATAGTCCACCATGAATTTAGACACGTTTTTAGTCGCAGACTTCCTTTTTTTAATCCCAATCACCATGAATTTAGACACGTTTTATATTTTATGTAAGTTATTTGAGAACATAATTTGTTTTTGGTTATGAATTCGTAAATGCTTATTTGTTGGATGATTGTGTTTTTTGGATATAAATGTTGACAATATTTATTTGATAAATTAGATGATTTATGTTGTAATTTAGAGCTTTAATTGTTGTAATTTATTAATTATATTTGTGTGAAAAATACGAGAAAAAATAGTTAAAATTTAGAATAATAATTTCCGTGCCCCGGCCCCGATACTCTCGTCGGGCTTTGAAAAACATGTGTTTTTTTACTCGGGCCTTGGAGGGCCGGCCCCGATTGACGGCTCTATTAATAACGCTATCAAAACTCCCCTCCTTTCTCATGAAACGTTGGAAACGTTTGAAATTTTGAAAGTAAAAGAGAGAGAAATACAACGCGCGAGAAGCCACATCTCAAATTTATTTTGTAAGGCACTTAAAGTCACTATTGTTAAACTCATGAGTTGACTCTTCAAGTTGACTATTTTTATTTTTCTATTGTAAAAAAACAAGTTGAGTCCTGGGTAAAGTCGTATCGGTTGTAAACTTAATTAAACTCGTGAGTTTATACGCCGAATTTAATGTTTTTTACGTTTTTAGTTTACAAAATCGTATTAACTAATTCTTAAATTCATGTCAATTTTTTCAATTTGATTATCCTCAATGGTTTTATATATGAAATTTAAAGAAGTTTCTCTGTTAAATATGATAAATTATGAACATGGATGGATTTAATTTTAATTATTTGGATTTAAAATATATTTAAATCAAATTGTTGTCATCTTTTATATTTTAATTATTTAATTATGCACTATTAATACATATTTATTCATAAAATTAAAGTCTTATGAGTTCACATTCAAGTTCACGATATAAGTTTACGTTACTGTCATGAGTTTACTTAAACTCACGAGTTTAACAACCTTGCTTTTGGTATATTTCACACAAACTAAGAAAAATCTTAAACTTAATTATTAATTCTACTTTAAAATTCAACAACTTTCTAATTTTAACCCTATTCAACTAGACAATCTTCAAGAAAATAACTATCTACACAATAATAAAAGAAGGATAAAATTGTACATTCATGTGAAAAATTTAACGATGTACCTTATAAATAGGACAAAAAAATAATTTCTCTTTCTTCCTTATATAAGACCAGTGGAGTATCTTTTAATTAGTATTTTTTATAAGAAGTATCTTTTAGTATTTTGGAAGAAAGTAAAATTGAAAAACGCCTCATTAATCACTCTACTAAAAACGACACTACTTTCCTCATCTCTCCTTGTCTTATACCCTTTCGTTACGATCACTTACGTTGCGCCACACAAAAAAAAAAAAAACACACACACTCTTGTAATCTGAGAAATCTCATTTTGGCAAGTCGGCCAAGTCAAAGTTCTTTGGGTATGGAGCATCTACAATCTTGTCCATGAAAGGGCTGCTGTTATTCTACCCCCTACTATACTCTCTTCTATACTTGCCGGTACCATTCTTTGTTTGTGGGGGTGCATCTCGGTTCTGAATTTCAGTATCCTGGTTAGGCTCAGCCTGCTTGTACTTCAAGGATGTATGATCTGGACCTTAAGCTTCGAGAGTCCGACCCGATCTTGGTTGATCAGGTTATTTCCAACATGATTATTCCAAGGTCCTTTGGCATCAACTTGAACAGAGGCTGAGGGAGTAGCCTGGCTTCCTGTTTTGAGATGGAATCTCAACTCGTCTGAGGCGCTCCTCAAGCAACCTCATTCTTTGGCTATCTTTTTGCCGAAGGCCTGCCGTACTAGTTTGAGCCGAAGCCACGATGTTAACTCGGCTGGGCCCACTTTCATTCTGGTTCTCGATCATGACCCGACGTCTCCCAGGATTGACTTGAGCGAAGGCTTCAACCCAACTAGGACCAGCCTTGTCCCAGTTCCCGTCGCCGACAAGGTTCTCAATGCATGCAAGACATTCCTCCGGCAAATTCATTCTCCGCTTCTCTTCTTGCTGCCATAGCGCATTTCGGCCATCCATATCCTCCTGCATTAGTCGGATATCCTCTTGTCTCTGGAGACGATTACGATGCTCCATCTTATTCATCCTCCTTAACAGTGAACCCAACGTGTTTTGCAACTGGCAAACGTCTGGGTTCTCGATCTGAAACTGCGGAGGAGGGTCTTGCTGTTGAACTTGTGGTTGGATTTGCTGGATAATCCCATTCTGAGGGGTTGTCATGAATACTGGAGAAGTTGTAGTATTAGCTGTCTCTCCCTCAGTCTCCATTACTACTTGGTTATGATTTGGAACAATGGAGTTCTCATGTTGAACTGTTCGCTTCTGATTCTGCCACGGTGGATCCTCTAGCAACTGGTCTTGCCGAAGCATCTGGCTACGACTTTTGGTATTTGCAGCCATTTTGGGCATTTGGGAATCAAAATTTATGTCTCCCCACGGTCGGCGCTAATGTTCTAGTGTAGAACACAGATGTCTAGCCTCAGTGGACTAGTGTATTGATATTGGATCAAAGGATTCCCCAAGATATCTATAAGGCATATACCGGAAGGAATATCAGATGACTCTCCAAGATATCTATGTAGAAGATACCGAAGAGAGCAATGGATCACTGTGCACGTATATGGCGTTTAGCCAGAAAGGGGTGGGGTGTGTGCACAGTGAGGCGAATAGTAAATAGGATGAATAGAAAATGTGTACTTTTTAGGTTAACCTCTTATTTATATATATTACCTATAGGGTTTTGGTCCTTGGGCTTTGTGCGCCTCCAAACCCATGTTTCAACCGCATTACCTGCACGTTCCGTGATTATAGCCTTGATTATAAGCCAATTAGTATCTTTCTCTGGTACAAATTGCCCTTGTTGGGTCACACAGCAAATGGGCCTCATATATGAGTCCATAACAATTTTCAATTAGAGAAGCTCATCACTTTTAATATAAATATTTTAGCTAGAACATAATTTTTTTAATATAAATTTCAAGTATTGAACGTCACAAGTTTTTTAAAAAAAAGGTCAAATATTCAGGTAAAAAAAAGTATTAAACGTAAAACCTTTAGTAGTGATATTTATTTCAAATATTTATCTTTTTTTTAATAAAAAAAATACGAATTAGTTAAAGAAGACGAAGGGTCAAGGGAATAATAGTAAATTTTTTTGATCAACCTCTACCAACTACAATGTGAAACTTTTTGTTTTTTCTTTTGTTTGCCAAGCCAACAAAGCTACAATACAATCTGAAACTTAAAACTTAATTAAAGACAATTAATTAACGGGTCATTCATAACGCTATCAAAACTCGCCTCCTTTCTCATGAACGTTTGAAATTTTGAAAGTAAAAGAGAGAGAAATACAATGCTCGAGAAGCCACATCTCAAATTTATTTTGTAAGGCACTTTTAATCACTATTGTCAAATTTATGAGTTAACTCTTTAAATTGATTGTTTTTATTTTTCTATTTTAGAAAAACAAGTTGAGTCCTGGGTAAAGTCGTATCAGTTGTAAACTTAATTAAACTCCCCGAGTTTATATGCCGAATTTATGTTTTTTTTACGCTTTTTAGTTTACAAAATCGTATTAACTAATTCTTAAATTCATGTCAATTTTTTCAATTTGATTATACTCAATGGTTTTATATATGAATTTTAAAGAAGTTTCTTTGTCAAATATGATAAATTATGAACATGGATGGATTTAATTTTAATTATTTGGATTTAAAATATATTTAAATCAAATTGTTGCCATCTTTTATATTTTAATTATTTAATTATGCACTATTAATACATATTTATTCATAAAATTAAAGTCTTACGAGTTCACATTCAAGTTCATGATATGAGTTTACGTCACTGTCACGAGTTTACTTAAACTCAAGAGTTTAACAACTTTGCTTTCGGCATATTTCACAAACTAAGAAAAATCTTAAACCTAATTATTAATTCTACTTTAAAATTCAACAACTTTCTAATTTTAACCCTATTCAACTACACAATCTTCAAGAAAATAACTATCTACACAATAATAAAATAAGGGTAAAATTGTACATTCATGTGAAAAATTTAACGATGTACCTTATAAATAGGACAAAAAAATACTTTCTCTTTCTTCCTTATATAAGACCAGTGGAGTATCTTTTAATTAGTATTTTTTATACGAAGTATCTTTTAGTATTTTGGAAGAAAGTAAAATTGAAAAACGCCTCATTAATCACTCTACTAAAAACTGACACTACTTTCCTCATCTCTCCTTGTCCTTTCGTTACAGTCACACAAAAACACACTCTTGTAATCTGAGAAATCTCATTTTGTGACACACATTACATGCCTTTTATTATTATTATTATACTACTTGGGCTCTTCATCTTGCTCAACCTTATTTCATGGCCTCTCAATTCCAAAGAAGACATAAAAAGAAGCCTTCATTCTTCAAGGTTTTGATCCATGATTTCTCTACTATCTTGGTTAGTGTATATACAGTATCCTCTCCTTTCATTTCATTATTCTCTTTCACAGTTTTATCAACCCATTCCTTCACAGTTTTTATTTTTATTTTCTAATTTTTTTAATTATTTATAATTTTTTTTATAATTATTTTAATTTTTTTCGAATTTTTTGCTAATTTTTTTGAATTTTTTTATTCCACATCAGCGTCCACGTCATCTTGTCAACGCCACGTCAGCGTTCCATCCAAGTTGACAGTCAACTAACGGCCATGGTGCTGGGCGCTCCCAAACGTAATGTCGTGTGTATTTTTGATCCAGTTGAAAGGTCGTGGTGCTGGGCGCTCCTGAGAAAAAGGTCATATGTATTTTTGACCCTTCATCACCCTTTATTTTAATAGTGGCTGGGATAAATTTGTGCAAGTTAATAGTCTGGAAATTGGAGATTTCTTGCTGTTAAAGTATTTCGCAGATTATTCAAAGTTTAAGGTCAAAATCTATGGCAAAACTTGCTGTGAGAAGGAATTAAACGTGGTTTCTAAGCCTGTTCAAGGTAAACAAGAAGGTAAAAAAAGAAAGAGGCACAACGAAGAGAGATGATGAAGAATCCAAAGCTTTCAAGAGTGACGTAATTAAAATTGAAAGTGATAACTCTTCCTCCTCTTTTGATGATGATGAAGAACCAGAATTCGGTAAGCTTCAATATAATATGATGTATCAATATTGTCGTTAACTCGTTATCTTATTATTATTTATATTTCTTTATTTCATGAACTGAAACACATATTTCTCCTAGTTGAAACTAAGTTGTTTGTGTTTTATTAAAAAATTTAAGGAGGTACCCAGAAAAGAAAAGCAAAAACTGTTGAACTCGAAGGAATAAAAAGTATGGTGGAATGCCTGCAGATCATCATAACCTTATCAAATTCGAAACTAAGAATCCGTCCTTTCAATTCCAACTCTGTTATTCAACTGCCAACTTCTATCTGGTAAGTTCTTTAATTTTCTGCCCAACTTCACCTCAGAGACCTATATCACAAGTAAAAATAAGATTATGCACATGTTTTAAAAAAAATAATAATTAAAAAAAAAATTTAAACCCTGTCAAAACGTTGAATCAAATGTTATTACAAGATTTTCGGGCAAAAAAAAAAAAAAAAAAAAAAAAAAATTGTTATTACAAGATTCAGCGACGAGAAGTCCGATATAAAAAGTTACATATACCATGAATACCAAACAAGAAAGCCACATTATATTTAAATAATTGTCATGGAAAATGCATTCTCGCGAAATTTTTTGTTAGAAATTTGAATTCTGATTAATTATATTTTTTACTCATGATCTGTGCTAAAAAAGCTTTTATCCAGAAAAGAATTACGATATATTCCGTTCTTTCTTATCCAATTGTATCTTTTTTTTTAAAAAAAAATGGTAATGTGGATGTTATTATTTATGACAAAGCTAGGCTCTAATCCTTTTTTTTTTTTTTTTTTTCCCTAACCCTTGTTACTTGAAAGCTAAAAAAAAATTTCATCTTCAACCAGAAGGCCCGGATATTGGTAGAATCTAAGGGCAACAAATTTCATATCATGGCAAGAAATGGAGATGCGGAATATATATTTTTATATTCATGTAGAAGACACTAAACAACAACGATTATTTTTGTATTATTTATTCTTATTGGGATTATATATGATACTTCATATTCTGAAAAATACTACTTTGTTTTCAATCCATTTTCATAGTAGTCTGCATGCCAAACAAGAACGGAACTGGTTAAAATATCTCATATTTTGTCTTATACATTTAATTTACGTTTATTGCACAGTACATACCCATCTGGTTTTTCAAGGAACATATGAAGGAAAACAAAAGGATCAAATTAGAGGTATCTGAGAGAACATGGAATCTGGAGATTCGTGTGTACGAACGCAAATGTGGTACAAAAAGAACAAACGAAGCCAGAGTGACTAGGGGATGGAAGATATTGGTGGAAGAACATCAATTGAAAATAGGAGATGTCTGCATCTTTGAAATGGTTAATAAATGTTATGATTCTGATCCTTCTGTGTTTCATGTTCATGTTTATAGGTGGGATCATCAGAAAGCAGAGTTTCACCAGATAATTTAGATATTGATGATTTCGATGATTAAATGTTATTTTGATGTGATTTTTGTTTATTTGTGTAGAAATCAGAGAGAGAAAGATAGAGAAAATATATTTAAACTGATTTATTTCCTAATACTCCTCCTCAAGTTGGAGCATAAATGTTAATCATGCTCAACTTGTTACAAGAAAACATAATATAAATAAATCCAAACAAAATAATTTTCTTCTTCATGAGATCTTAGATCAAGCGGCAAGTTCAAGCATAGTCAAGAATAATTCAACCAAATGTCACACCAATGACATTCAAAAGTTACAATCCAACAGCTTCACCAAGAGCTCAACCAACAAAAGGTACTAAGCCAAAGTAGAGGCCACAACAAATGGTCACACAAGGGACCAAATAATACTCCAAACATCTCACTAAAGACAAATACCAAACGGTCTCACGAAGGACCAAACGTCTCACTTGAGACAAACACCTCACGAAGGTAAAGCAACGAACAGTCACAAAAGGACCTCCAAACTCCTCACCAGAGGACCCAAAGCATAGCAGATGCCAACAAAATTACCCAATCACAAGTATGGCATTCAAGACAAAAGAGCACTTCACGAATGTGTTGGAAAACGTAACAAACGAAGAATCCAGCCACTAAAGACAAGTGAAGGTGCACGAAACAAAATGCCTTGAAATAGTAAAAACCATCACTAGTGCAAAAAAGGGTTTTAAGACCACCTCATTTAGACCGGATTATAGAGGATTCGGTCTAAAAAGTATGACCGGTGGCAGTTTCGTAAATATAAGGAACTTTTTGGACCGGATTATAAAGGATCCGGTGTTAAAAGTATGACCGGTGACAATTTCGTAAATATATAGAACACTTTTAATACCACATTATAAAAGATTCAGTCTTAAAAGTATGACTGGTGGCAATTTCGTAAATATATAGAACACTTTTAAGACTGGTTGTTTCAAACAACTAGTCTTAAAAGTGTCAAAAAAAAAACCGGTGGCAATTTCGTAAATATATAAAACACTTTTAAGACTGGTTGTTCCAAAAAATAGGTCTTAAAAGTGTAATAAAAAAAATGACCGTGGGAATTTCGTAAATATATAGAACACTTTTAAGACCGGTTGTTTCAAAAAATAGGTCTTAAAACTATACTTTTATGACCGGTTGTTTCAAAAAATCGATCTTAAAAGTGTTATATGACCGGTGGCAATTTTGTAAATATATAGAATACTTTTAAGACCGGTTGTTTCAAAAAACAGTCTTAAAAGTATACTTTTAAGACCGTTTTTTTCAAAAAATCGATCTTAAAAGTGTTAAAAAAAAAAAAAAAAGCTAAATTTGCTATACCATTAAGTCCGAGAGTCTCGCTTTATCTTCTTGGTGATATAACTTTTACTTAGTTATAGATTCAACGAGTGTCCTAAAAACCTCACGAGTTAAATCCTCAGCAAGAATGTCATCCCCTTCCTCCAACCTACTCGCAATCTATGTAAGTCATTCCAAGAGCCACACAATCAAATCCTTAGCAACGTTGGTGGGAGATGCTTCGAGGGTTTTACGATGGCGTCAACTCCAATCCTCGGCAACAGTGAAAGCGTACTACTTTGAGGATTCTGGACGACGGCGGCTCCTTCCTCTTCGATCTATGGCTCCTCTCACGCCTTCTTCGCACGAGACTCGCTTAAAATCAAACCTAAATCTCTTCTTGCGTAAGTCTGTTTATTCCTACCTTGATCGCTCCTCGCTCGTATCCGGACTTCAATTTTGGTTGCTTGAAGTTTTGCTAGCATCGACAAGAGGATCCCGCTCGATTTAGTTGCTTTAAGCTTGTGATTTTTTTGTAGATCTGGACTTCAATTTCACCTCGATTTTATATTGATTTAAATTCGATTTCCATAGTGAATGATTTTTGTTTCTTGTTATTTTTTCTTATTTCTGGACTTTGTAATAATCATTTTTGTTTTTCTTGTTGTTGTTGCTTCCAATCTTCTCTTGGTTCTTCGTCGCGATGACGTAAGGACATTCAAAATGTTGCCGGATCGGTGATTTGGGACCGATTGTTTCATTGGGATTTTTTTAATTATTCGAAACACTTTTAAGACCGGATATTTCAAAAGTTCGGTCTAGAAATGATTTTTGTTTAAGACGGGTCGTTAAACATATTTTTAATACCGCCTGGAACGAGACCGGTTCCAGATCCGGTCTTATGAGGTGTCTTTTGTCCGGTCTTAAAAGGCTTTTTTGTACTAGTGCATTGAACCCATTCTCATAACGCAACATTCGAAGCAAAGAACCGGCCAATACACACCGGAAATGAAGGCTCGATGTCGGAGAACAAAGCAAGACTAGAAAATAAGTGCATCAACCAAATGACAACAAACGTCACATTTAGTGACCAAATAGAAGCAACATCATCCCATTGATCAAATAACACATTTCCGGAAAATTTAGAACACTTGACGGAATCTACAAACTTCGCCGGAAACTGGAAAAGTTCCGGAATATCGAAAACTCATAACACAAACTGGAAGCCGCAAAACTCGCCGAAAATGCAGAGTACAAAAAGATTAAATAGTTTTCGGAACCTGGAGATTTTCACTAGAAACTAGAAAATCTCGACTGAATCTGGAAATTTTGGCCGAAATCGAAAAAATCAAAGAATCATATGAAGCGGAGTAGAGGAGACAACCCGAGAATAAGCTCCCGGCAGACCTACAAAGACAACATAGCAACCGGTTCACACTCCCCTAGGAAAAGAAACGAGAGATGGCACTCGTATAGATCTTTGCCGTATGCATCAGCCCATTCGTTAACGCTACAATAATAGCAGCCACCGGAAAAAAAAAAAAAAAAAAAAAAACTCAAATTGCCCAAGAACTATACCTTAGCCGTGATATCATGTAGAAATCGAGAGAGAAAGATAGAGAAAATATATTTAAACTGATTTATTTCCTAACAATTTGTTTTATCTTCATGAACCTTTTTGTGATTTTTGTGATCATGTGATTGGAATATGGATTTGGATTTTGTTTTGTTTTTATTAGTGTTTTAATAAATATAAATGAGGTTCCTGATTTTAATTTGAACGATGGATAATTGTATGTCTGTGTGTGTATATATATAACTACACTTACATCAACAGTGGAGTGGTGAGGGAAGGAAGAGAGATTAGAGGTGCGGCCAGCGGTAATTAAGGTAGAGAATAAAAGTTTTCTGAAAGAAATTGTAGATGAGAGAGGATGAAGATGCACATATTTCTAAAAAGGCAAAGGATTTCTCCACCTTTGGAGATAGAGTTATCTTCATGACCCCAAAACTATGTCATTTTGTATCAATGAATGGTGTTTCGTAATTTTGTTTATTCTTTAATCATATAAATTTTACCGAAACACCCTTCATTAATTCACCTAAAATTACTAACAAACCCTTCATTAATTCAAAACAACGTAATTTTGGGGTCACTGGAGATAACTATATCTCAAGTGATTGGAAAAATACTTTCCCCTTTCTAAAAATGTAGAAAGGTGACATGTAGGCTGAGACATGGGATAAAATTATGAGTTGTCAAGGTTTCATTCTTCAGGGCATAAATGTGATATTGTTCAATTAAAAAAAAAAAAAAAAAAAAAAAAAAAAGATGACATGGCAAAAACTGCTAAGTTTAACGGCAAGGACGTTGGCGTTCAAAATAGAGGTTTTAGTTTTAAACTTTTATAGGCCAGGGAGGTAGATCAACACACCCTTTCAGGGAGATATTTTAGATTTTAGCCTTTATAAAATATTAAATCTGAGTAATCTATTTTCTTATTATGAGGATAGAGATGAGATTTTGAGAATAAAAGGGGAAAAATAATTTTGAGAAAACCCAAACCGTTATTATGTTTCGATCTTGTTGATCTGAATATGGATATTTGGATTTTGGTTTGCTTGGTAATTTTCTTGATTTATTGGCTTGATTATTATTATTATTATTATTATTATTATTATTATTATTATTATTATTATTTTGATATTGGGATCAAATGAAGAACACACACTATCATCACACACACACACCGCATAGGATCAGGGTGTCATGAGCTAAGGCTCATGCTAACTAATTTGAACTTTCCGTATATATTTATACTTAATAATTGTTTATGTATTTTATTTTTGATTTGTTAGTTATCATATTTTATTACGGGTTGCGGTAATTAAATATAAATGAGGTTCGGGGTTTTGAACAACTTATATCATAATGAATGGATGTAACATCCCAAATTTTTGACCTAAAAGTTTAAGAATTAATATGAACTAAATAGACTACCATGATAAATTAGGCAAGAATACTCCTGAATGATAGAATGATTCTCAAGGACTTTGTAACATTTAGCCTTCTCGAATAAAGGGTAAACATGCAAATAAAGGTTAGGCAAAAGCCAAGTAAAATAGTAGACTTGTGATGGTAACTTTGTATGCATAAAGTCTTGGGTTTGGGCAAACGTTTAATCTATGAAAATCACAGGTAGGTAATGGTAATTTTAGAGATTACACCCAGAATTTCAGGGAAAAAAATTCTTGGAGGCACATGAAGATAGAAAATAATTCTCCAAACCATATCTGAGGTTTAATTGAAGTATAAATGGAAAAAAAAAAACATCAAAAAGGAATTTGAGAGAATGATTAGAATATTTGTTAATTAGGATAATTAGACAAATTTTGTTATTAAAAATAACAGGAGTCCTCAAATAATTGGGAAAAAATATGCAAAATTATTTTAAGGTTAAATTGAGTTTATAAAAATGGTTTCATGCCCTAGAAATGGAAATTTTATCTTAAAGAATATTGTATGGGCATTTTATCCAAAAATAAGTCATTTTCTTAGAAATTATGGGGAAAATGCTTAAAGATAAATTTTGATCTTGACAAAAAGTGGAGGTCTACTCCCTAATAAATATGAATTATTGATGGTCTCATATTGGTCATATGACTAAGGAATCCTCAGAAAGCATTTGTGGAAGAAAGTGTGATCGGCAAAGAGGGTACGGTATTGTGTACCAAGGAGTTCTTGAAGATGGGTCCGTGGTGGCTGCGAAAAATCTTCTGAACAACAACAACACGTATGCCTTAAGTTATTCAAATTTAGTGTAATCTTGACTGTTTTAAGGTTCCGTTTATCCTAATTTTGCCTGCTAATGTTTCTTGTATTATTTCATGTTTGTTTGAACCTACTGAGACAAATTCATCCATTTCATATTTCAAGTTCTTAATGAACGTTGATAGTGAATTAACGATTTTGTGCTAACTTCACCTTTTAAAAAGTTTTTTGGCATTTAAGGTTCACTTAATAGTTATTTGTGTTGGGCGCTCATGAGATAATAGTTTGTTGGTCAATTTGCTCCTTAACCCTTAGGAAAATTAGACAAATTTAGTTATTAAAAATAACAAGAGATCTTTAAGGTTAATTTAAGTTTTTTAAAATGGTTTTATGCCCTAGAAATGGAAACTTTATCTTAAAGAATATTTTGTGGGCATTTTATCCAAAATAAGTCATTTTCTTAGAAATTATGGGGAAAATGCTTAAAGATCAATTTTCATTCTGACAAAAATTGCAGGCATACTCCCTAATAAATACTCCCTCAGGTCCTAATTATAAGACAACATTTAAGAGTTGATTTTGGTTCTAATTATAAGACAACATTTTAATTTTTGTCAATTTCTTTCTAAAATACCTCTATTTTATTCTCTCAAGTATGTTTGGTTTTTGATGATTATATATATATAAATAGGTGTGTAGACTCTTTCTATTGTCGAAACTTTTAAATGATTAGATTTTAATTTATTTATAGATCAACTATTTGCTAAAATATATATATATACATACATGCATACGTACATACATACACACACACACACACACATATATATAGACACACAAATACATATACACACAAATGTCTACATACAAATATACATACATATGTACACACACACATATATATATGTGAGCGTGTGTGTGTATCTGTGTACATATGTGTGTACCTGTCAATATATACATGTGTGTCTATATATATATATATATATATATATATTTGTGTCTATATTCATATATATATATATGTGTGTGTGTGTGTGTCTATATCTATATGTACACATATATGTGTATATAGCGAGACTATTATTTCAATTAAAAAACGTGTGGAAAGAAAAATTCTAAGTTGGAGAGATATGTGGTAGGGGTTATTCATTTACTTTTATTTGTGTCATTTTAAATTTATATAAGGGCATTTTATGAAAATGAATAAAATAAATTAATTTAACTTCTCTCCTTAATTTCCCCAAAATCGGTTAAATATGTCCTATAATTAAGACCGAAGGGAGTATGAGTTATTGATGGTCTCATATTGGTCATATGACTAAGGAATCCTCAGAAAGCACTTGTGGAAGGTTAAACCCATACTAATTGGGAAAATATGAATTTAGTGGCATAATTAAACCGTGGGAAGATCAACTCGTGGTCTTGTAGAGGACATATGTGGCGTGATCTTAGCCATGGGAGAAAGGAAAATAAATTTTGGCTATTTGATTAAAAGAATCCATTAGATTAATATTTTCTTAGGTGCATTTTCGGGATATTGAAGATAAGAGAGAGAGAGAGAGAGGCCGAGAGTGAGGAAAACAGGGGAAAAGAGAGTTATAAGAAAAACTTTATATGTTACGTTTGGCATAAACTTATTCTATTAAAATGATAATGCATTGAAATTGAATAATAAGGAATCTATACTTGGAACCGAGTATCAAAATTTAAAGTAGCAAGTTATGGAATAAAAACTCAACTTGGTGAAACTTTTGGAGAAAATTAGATTTGAAGAATTAACTATCTTATTCACTGTCATTATAATATTTTATATTTTTACTTGATGATGACTATATTGAATGTATTAATGTCAATTGGAATTAAAAACATTAGTTTGGATTGTGCGTATGGAATTAAATATTTTTTGTTTTTGTTTTTGTTTTTTTTTTTTTTTTTTAGAATGAAAAGTTTTGGAGGGGTTCAAAGATCACCCCCACCAAGGTCAGGGCACGGCCCCGGGCTCTTTAAACACTTAATGGGAACTTACGAGATCGCCTACTAAAAGAATCTCAGCGACGGTAGTGGAGATCGAACACATATCCCTTTGGGACTTGACTAAATCCCTTACCATCTATGTCAACTTCCTTTCGCTATAGAATTAAACAATTAGTGTGGATTGTATGCATTAATGTCAATTGGAATTAAAAACATTAGTTTGGATTGTAGGCTTGAGATAAATAATAGTTTTTGGGTTCGTGACTGTCTCTTCCACACACGTTTAGAAGGTCCTTCACTACTAGACCTAACTTTGTACAAGAGGATAGGTTTACATCCCGTATGATGCAAGAGAATATTAAGACTTAATAGAAATAAATATTGAGTAAATGATGAATTCAATTTAACATAAGTTTTCACTTAAACTAACTGATGATGATGATGATTTAAAATAACTTGTTTTATTTCCACACCAATTATTTTAGAATCTGTTACCTTGTACATATTTAATAGAAATATATAGAAATCAATCAATTTTTTGCTTACGCAAGGTATCCCCACAAATGACTATGAGACTAATCCTTCGCCCTAAGCACAAGACATGAAGCGGTAGAAGGGTGGCCACGGGTGCTTTCCATTCACAAGAGTTGAGGATCGAACCCCCAACCACTTTCTTAAGGGACGAGATCTTTGAACCATCACGCCCACCCGTCATGGTTGAAATCAATCAATTTATTACTTCCAGGTATATGATTTTTTTTTTTAAAATGTATTTTAAATTTTTTTATCATCATATATGGATATTTAAAAGATAAATAACAATTTATCTTATTCTAGAATATTTTCCTCGTGCAAATATAGATTGCAATTAGATCTATTTAAAATTTCTTACTCTAGGCTTCATGCCTGTTAGAATTTATTTTGATAATTTGTTTTTGCCTTGTATATATTCTATTATAAATTTTATTTTTTCATAGAGTTCATGTCAACATTATTGAAGGTCCAAGACTTTTATCTTTTTTTTTTTTTTTTTTTTATAAGCACGTGTATATTTCAAATGAAAGTAATTGATTTCGAGACATTTTCAAATACTAAATATGAACATTTTTTTTCATCAAAATTTAAACATTGATTTATCATGTTAGTGACTAGTCATTTGGAGAGATCCAACCGATATATTGGTGACCTGACTGAAAAAACTGATATATACACAAAGGAAGCAAATAAAACCTGATTATGTGATATTCAAACCCAAATCGACGCATACAGAGCCAAAAGAGAGGTGTGAATGGTAATTTAAACCCGTTTAGTAGAAGGTAATTTGATTTGGTTTTTTTTTTTTTTTTTTTTGGCTGATTGAAAGTTCAATACTCCAATTCCAATGTGTGGGGCCAGCAGACTAGTATTCAATTGTGCTCATCTTACACGCAATATTTTTCTCCATTTCCTTGATTCAAGACTTTGACCCTAACTATATATGTAGTTTAAAAAAAAAAAAAAAATCTTAATTTTTTAAGCAGCAAGAAAAAGTTTGTTTTATTTGCCATGCATCTATAAAAAAATAATCTGAAAGTTAAATAGGCTAATACAATTTTGCTCCCTTAAATTTTCTCTCATTTTGATTTTGGACATTAAAGAGAAAAATGACCCAAGTATTTATTGAGTTATAAGAATCAATGTTTTAAATAAAATGAAACTTTATAGATAAAAAAATATGATAAAATTAAGAGATCAAAACTAAAATGACAAAAGTTTTATAGGACTACTTTGGGCCTGTTTGGGAACTCATTTAATGGACTTATTATCCCATTAAATGGAAAAAAAAAAGTCCATCAAATGGGAAAGCTCAATTATTGGGCGTTTGGGTGGTTTAATAATTTGAAGTGCTTCAGCCCATGAAGTTTGAAGCCCAAAATCCTGGCTTATGATCTCATCAAAGGTGCTTCTCATAAATTCAAGCTATGGGCCCTTGAGAAATGACCGTTGCACCCCCAAAACAACCATATTCATTTTCCTCTCTCCTCCTTCAAGTCAAGGTCCTCTCTAGTGCGTCTTCTCTCCTCTTTCAAAAATTTTGAAGGATGTGTATCCTCTATAATTAATTGCTCAAAAAGAAAAAGTTAAACATTTTGTGCAACTATGTATATGAATTTAATGGGTACATTTTACTATTTTATTTTTCAGACAGTTTAATGTGTAAATTTTTTAATGTGTAAAAAGAAAAAGCTAAACATTTTATGTAACATTTTTTGGACAGTTTAATGTGTAAAAAGAAAAAGCTAAACTATTTTATTTTTCGGTTTAGTGTGTAAAAAGAAAAAGCTAACCAAGCAACATTTTTTGGACAGTTTAATGTGTAGATTTTTTAATGGTAATTTTACTATTTTATTTGGAAAATTTAAATTTTTATCCCAAATTATCATATTTTGTGCAACATATATATATATATATATATATATATTTGATTCATGTTTTTTTTTGTCATTTTTCATCTCATATATCTTTTTAAATGTTATGCCAAATAAGTGCGTATTAGAAACAAAAGTCACTTTTGTCACCACTATCCCAAACACAAATCACATTAGAAAAAGTCTATAAAAAAATAAGTCCATTAAAAACAAAAACCATTTCTACCAGAACTATCCTAAACGGGCCGTCTATGTTGCGGTGCTCATCTCACTGTTTTGCAATTTAATGTCCACTTTCACCAAAGACGGAAGAGTGGAAGACTCTAATATTGACAAAGGCTATGTTCCTGTTCGTCTTTGATTTTTCAAAACGAAAAAGAGAGAATGAAAAGTACTATATTAATTACCATTATTGCCGTTCTCATTGATTAAACATGCACCTACCAAGCTAAAAAGGTAATTTTATAAATAGATCAAATCCGTGTGAAGAGAAAAACATATAGATTTCATTTTCTCTTAAGATTATCCAAGAAAAACTAGTTTCCATATTCTTATTCTTTTTTTCTTCATCTATTTATTTTTCCTTATGTATTTAATTCCAGGAAAATTGGCGAAATTTTTTTGGTTCCATTATGTACTTCCACCCTCTTAGATTTTATTTCAATTTTCTCATGGATCGATGTCTCATGATGTCATCTGTGTGGCATTTGTTTTGTATATTTAGGCAACTTGCAGCTATTATTAATTATTTTTAAAAAGTTACACACACCCCCAAGTTAATTATTTGTTCTCTTTTTTTTTTTTTTTTAGCTGTTTTCAAAATTCTGTTTTACAAGGCTTGGTATTAAAAAAAAAAAAAAATTCTTGGGTAGTAAAATAAATTTATACTACCTTGATTTTAATTATAGGAATATTTTTGTGGTATAAATTACACCAAAAAAATGTTTCTATAATTAGGATCATAATGAGTATAATAAGTAATTTTTTTTTTTTTTTTAACCAGGATAAGTAAATTTCTGACATAGCAGTACAAGCGAAGACTTCTGGTAAAAACAGGTGAAGAGTTAATACGGTGGCCCCGCGTGGCTCTAACAAATAGTACAACGTACAACGCGTTTTATTTTCTTATTATTATTTTTTGCCAACGTACAACGCGTAGACACCTTTGGCTGGTGGGTATAATAATAATAATATTACCAACCAACCAAAGGTATTATTATTTTTTGCCAACGTGCGTGTAGAGACCTTGGTTTGGTGGGTATAATAATTATAATATTACCAACCAACCGAAGGTAATATCATCAAAGTGTCCCACCTTTGTTTTGTTTTGCGGGACTCCACTTTCGTCATTCACATATCAATCCTTAAGAGAAGTTAGCAACTTACTACCCATTAGCAACTTAAAAGAAGTTCGCAAGAAAATAATTAAATTATCTTAAAATATTTATATTTATTATTTTTATAGCAAAATAATTTATTTGACTTATAAAACTAAAATATAATATAATAGTAATATACAATATATGTGATGATTAAATTATTTATTTAGTTTTCTTAATCATTTCAAAAATAGTTAATTGGCCTTATATTAAAGAATGGAACAAGTATATTTATAGAAGTTATATGCTAGGCTTTTTTTAAAATAATTTTAAGTCATTTGCATTAAAAACTACGTACCAAGAAAAAATTCATTAATATGTTAAGTCAATATGGAGAGTTTTAGAATTGAGAATAAATTTTTTTCATAACAGTTATTTAATCTTCCTATATATTTGAACCATGAAGTCTCAGCCTCTGCATTCTTCATTTCCAATCACTTTGCATGAACCAACCAATGGGACTCTCTGTTATTATGTGGACTCCTCCAACAATAAGCACTTTGATGATATTATTATTATGCCCTGCCATTAGTTTCTTCCCCAATGTTGCTACTGCCATGATGGCTCAGGAGAAACTTGCTCTATTTCAAAGCAATTGGTGGAGTGGCCACAACTTTTCAGAGGACCCTTGTGAATGGGATGGCATATCTTGCAACGATTTTAGAAGCGTTATTTCGATAAGCGAGATATAGACTCATTTCGGAGCCGGCCTCGGCTAAGCGAGATCTCAACTTCACCGTGTTTCCCAATCTTAAAAGTTTGGTTCTTCTAGAAACAGGATTGATTGGTAAAGTACACTCTTCTCTCGCAACCCTCACTTATTTGAAATTCTTGTATTTGAGTAGTGGTACTAATTAGTTGGATGAAGCCATTGCTTGTTCAATTCTAAATTTGACAAAATTAGGAGTGCTTGACTTTCTTTAAATTAGCCAAGTGGAAACATGCCTTGCATTGAGAACCTCATACTTTTATATGGTAATTAACTTTAGTAAATACCTCCGTTCCTTAATATAAAACTCAATTGACTAATTTAGAAAAATTAAAGAAACTAAATAAATTACTTTAAAGTATTGATATTTATTATTTTCCTTAAATATAATTTGTTTGATTCATAAACTGATATAAAATTTAATGATGAGTATTTTAGAGAAGTCGTGTTGACAAAATAATTTATTTAGTTTCCTTGATGTCCTCAAATTAATTAACTCAGTTTTGTACCAAGGATTGGAGGTAGTATCACATAACTAGGGGGTGTTACCACCAAGCTTATGCTTTTCTCCTTTGATTTGTTACGTCAATTTTAGCTGCAATTACATCTATGAAAGTATACCTAGAAAACTAGGAAAGTTGTTATATTCCAAAGAAAATTGTAGCTCTTTTCCACACTACATTTTTAATCATAACGCTGATACATTTGGAGTAGAGAATTAGATCACTGGTTCTTTTAAAATTCCTCTATTTGGTAAGAAACAACTACAACACATTTGTAACTCATTTAAAAATACTATATCTTCTTCTACTATACTTGGCAAATTCACTCGATTTAAAAATGTTGTATTTACGTCTATAATTTAATAGAGTAGATAAATCATGAATTCTTATTTGATAAAAATAACCTATATAACACACTTATAATTCAAATGATTGACTTTGACAGTACAATTCCAACTCAAATTGGAGCTCTTCATAATCTCACATGTTTGGACTTATCTAACAACAATCTTAGTGGTGAGTTTACCTTCCCCTCTCACCTTACAAGTTCATTCAATTTATAAATGTTGTATTTAGCTCTATAACTTAATAGAGTAGGTAAATTCTACATTCTTATTTGATAAGAAATAACTTATAGACATATTTATAACTCAAATGACTGGCTTTGGCAGGGACTATTCCAACTCAAATTGAAACTCTTCACAATCTAATACATCTGCAATTGTCTCATAACAATCTTACTGGTGAGTTATGTACCTTCTTCTACTATACCTTGTAACTCACTCAATTTAAAAGTGTTGTATTTATGTCTATAATTTAAAAGAGTTGATAAACCCTCAATTCTTATTTGATAAAAATAACCTACAACACATTTATAACTCAAATGATCGGCTTTGACAGATACCATTCCAACTCAAATTGGAGCTCTTCATAATCTCACCGATTTGGACTTATCGACAACAAACTTAGTGGTGAGTTTACATTCACCGCTTACCTTACAAATTTACTCAATTTAGAAATGTTGTATTTACCTCTATAACTTAATAGAGTAGGTAAATCCTCAATTCTTTTTTGATAAGAAATAACCTACAAATATATTTGTAACTCATATGATTGGCTTTGGCGGTACCATTCCAACTCAAATTAGAACTCTTCATAATCTGATCCATCTGGATTTGTCTTATAACAAACTCACTGGTGAGTTATATACCTTCACTATACCTTGCATATTTACTAATTTTACAAATGTTGTATTTAGTATATAACTTAATATAGTAGGTCAACCCTCAATTCTTATTTGATAGGAAAATAACCTACAACACATTTGCAACTAAAATGACTAGCTTTGGCAGGTAACATTTCAATTCAGATTGGAACTCTTCATAATCTAATCGATCTGCACTTGTCTCATAATAATCTTACTGGTGAGTTATGTACCTTCTTCTACTATACCTTGCGAATTCACTCAATTTAAAAATGTTGTATTTATGTCTATAATTTAATATAGTAGGTTAACCTTAAATTCTTATTTGATAAAAATAACCAACAATATATATATAACTAAAATGATTAGCTTTGACAGTACCATTCCAACACAAATTGGAGCTTTTCATAATCTCACTGATTTACACTTATCTCATAACAATCTAAGTGGTGAGTTTACCTTCCCCTCTTACATTACAAATTCACCCAATTTATAAATGTTATATTTACCTCTATAACTTAATAGAGTAGAGAAATCTTCAATTCTTATTTGATAAGAAATAACCTACAAATATACTAGTAACTCAGATGATTGTCTTTGGCAGGTACCATTCCAACTCAAATTGGAACTCTTCATAATCTAATCCATCTGAACTTGTCTTGTAACAATCTCACCGGTGAGTTATGGACCTTCCTTTCTTACCTTACAATGTTACTCAATTTTAATTTTTTGTAGTTAAGCACAAATTTATTCATTGAATTACAAAAACTAGTTTATTTGAATGTTCTTAAAATGGGGTTCACGAGTATCATTGCAACTCAGTTTGGAGCTATTCAAAATCTCATTCATTTGACCTTATCTTACAACAAACTTACGTATGTGTTACCATCCACCCATCCCAACCTTATTTATAGTTAATGGATTTGAGTAGAAACAATGTATTGGAGTCATTCATTTAACTTTAGGTTTTATGACATAGCTCAATATTTTTTTTCCTCAAATTTATTTGTTGCAGGTGATATCCCATCATCGATTTTCAATTTGAAAAATTTACAAGACTTTGATGTTTCTCAGAATCAACTAAGTGGTGGCATGCCACGAAGGTTTGGAAATTTCTTAAATGCTTTTCTTCTAAATATCTCCCAAAATAATCTGAGTGGAAATGTGCCCTACATTTTGAATGATTATTTTGGTTTTTATGGTGACTTTAGTCACAACAAATTCAACAGAATATTACCATCTAGTATATGCAGTGTTCCGTCATTGTGTAGCATTAACTTGAGCTACAATAAAATCTCTGGTAGTATACCTGGAGAACTTTTTAGGATGCAGTACATCAATTTATCATACAATCTTCTCAGCGACAAAGAATTACTTGGTCTAGAGAAGAAACAAGGTTTTTCTAAAGGATTAAAGCTTTCGTTGAAAATCATTATTCCTTTGACAATTTTTCTTGTCATCATATTTGTGGTGGGTTTCATCTTATTTGAATCTTTCAAAAAGAAGAAGAAATCTATAATTGAGACAAGAGAATCAAAAAATGGGGATTTGTTTTCCATATGGAATTATGATGGAAAAATTGCATATGAAGACATCATTGAAGCAACAGAGGGCTTTGACATCAAATATTGTATTGGAACTGGTGGCTATGGAAGCGTTTATAGAGCACAACTTCCGAGTGGCAAAATTGTAGCATTGAAAAAACTTCATAGAAGAGAATATGGAAACACATCTTTTGCTAAGAGTTTTCACAATGAAGTGAAGATGTTAAGTGAAATTCGACATCGTAATATTATAAAGCTCCATGGTTTTTGTTTGCATAATGAATGCACATTTCTGATATATGAATACATGGAAAGAGGAAGCCTTTTTTGTGTGTTGAATAATGATGATGAGGCCAAAGAATTGGATTGGAGTATGAGGGTGAATACCATCAAAGGAATAGCAAATGCTTTGTTCTACATGCATCATGATTGTGCTCCTCCTATTATCCATCGAGACATAACAAGTAATAATGTATTGTTGAACTCAAAGATGGAGGCTTTTCTGTCTGACTTTGGCACATCTAGAATTCTTGATCCAATTTCATCCAATCAAACACTTTTAGTTGGTACTTATGGTTATGTTGCTCCAGGTTAGCTTTTCCAATTCTCTACTACTTCTTTTGTTGTATTGTATTTTATTTTAACCATTACTTACCTTGGGATTAATAAATAATTTCCTTAATATTTGATTTGTTGCAGAACTTGCATACACCTTAGTTGTGACTGCAAAATGTGATGTTTACAGTTTTGGAGTGTTGACATTAGAAACATTCATGGGAAGACATCCTGGAGAGTTGATATCGTCATTTTCAAAGACCTGTAGTGAAAGCATTTTGCTAATTGATATCTTAGACCCACGTCTCCCACTACCATCTCAGAAAGATGCACAAGATGTGACTTTTTTGGTCAAGATAGCAGTGGCATGTTTGAATTCATCTCCCAATTCTCGACCATCAATGCGCCAAGTGTCTCAAAGGCTTTTAATCCTCTAATCAGCCATTAGCCATTCCTTTCAATAACATCTCACTCCAGCATTTAGTGAATCAAGATATGCAAATAATCCAGTAAAAAGCTAGGAGATTTGGCTCTATGTTTGCTAGGCCCCCGGATGATGAAACTTGGATTTCCCGCAAAGTCCATATTTGATGTTTCCCATATGTTTAATTTCTTGAGGCTGTTGACATTTGTCTACCACAAAATCTTTACAGTTTACACGTCAAGTTTTGCATAACCTTATACTGTTAAATAATAACATATAGAAAATGAATTATATGGAATATACATAGGTAATTAAAATTAGAGCATTGCAACAATAGCGAAACTCTGCAAAGAATACATTACATTCAAAGAATTTAATCATGGATAGATTCTAGTTGAAAAAAAAAAAAAATCCCTTTTTCCCCATCAATTAAAGATTTAATAAAGATAAATTTGCGTCATAGAATCACTCAAACGAATCATTTATGATTACGGTAAAAAGAATTTTAAAATAGTTATCCAGTTTTCGAGCCGCCAACTCTTTTATCTTTCCTTACCCCCACATTTCTGTCCAGAACTGGCGAGCATATTATTTCATAAGTAAATACCCTTTCTGGTCCCTAACAAAAAAACGCGATCTCTATTTGGGTCCCTTATAAAAAAAAGGTTCTTTTTAGTCCATAAAAAGGACGAATAGGGTCGATTGGTTGACATTTTGATCCCTCACAAATTTTCAAAAGGTCTTTTTTAGCCCATAAAAAAGACGAATAAGGGTCGATTTTTTTTAAAAGACTAAAATGGGGTCAGTGTTTTTTGTCAGGGACCAGAAAGGGTATTTACTTTTCTTTCATTCTGCACCCTTTTTATCAGTAAAGGGAATAAACAAAGTAATTACGGTGTGGATAGAATAAAGGAATGATCAATCTTATAACAAGAAAAACTCTTCCAACAAATTGCTCCACCGTTTAGGGTATAGATGACGCCTGACTAGGATTTACAATCATCTTTCTTATTTTGGAAACTGGTATCAGTGCTTTCACTTCTAGCTCACCACTACCATCGTAAACTAGAAACAGATCCTTAGTCCTTCTTAAGTACTTTAGGATTGTCTCTGCAACTGTCTAGTGACCTTCTCCAGGGTCAGCCTAGTATCATCTCGTAATACTTAAGGCATACAAGACGTCTGGTTTCATGCATAGCATGACATACATGATGGATCCAATTGTTCATGCATATGGAATCCTCTCCATGCATTCTGTTTTAGCTGGTGTCTTGGGACACATAGCCTTGAAAGATGAATGCCATGACTAACAGGAAGAAAACCCTTTTTCGACCCATTCATGCTAAACCTCTTTAGCATTTTGTCTATGTATGTGAATTGAGATAAACCCAGCAACCTTTTGGATCTATCTCTATAAATCTTTATACCAAGTATGTAGGTCGTTTCTCCCATATCCTTCATGGTGAAGTTTTCTGATAACCGTATCTTTGTAGACTACAACATGGGAATGTCATTTCCAATGAGTAAAATGTCATCCATTTAAAGCACAAGGAAAACGACGTAGTCCCAATCGACCTTCTTCTAAACACATGGTTAATCTTTATTCTTGATAAAGTTGTTTCCTTTAAATAACTTCTTCAAAATGAAGATTTCAGCTCCTTGATGCTTGCTTAAGCCCATAGATTGATTTTGAAGTTTGCATACCATATGCTTTTGGTCCTTGGACTCAAAACCCTCAGGTTGTGTCATATACACTTCCTCCTTCAAGAAACCATTCAAGAAGGTGGTTTTGACATCCATCTACATGCCAAACCTCATAACCATTATATGTGGCTATAGCTAGCAAATCCTAATAGATTTGATCATGGCAACAGGCGAGAACGTTTCGTCAAAGTCAACTTCTTGCTTTTGATGATAACCCTTCGCAACCAACCTAACTTTATAGGTGTGAATGTTGCCATCTGCACTAGTTTTTCTTTTGAAGACCCCTTGCACCCAATAGGAACTATTCCCTTAGGTGGTGGAACCAAGGTCCATACCTTATTTTGATCCATTGAATCTATCTTGGATTGCATGGCTTGAAGCCATTATGAGGAGTCAACATCCTTGACTACCTCAGTGTAGGAAGTAGGCTGATCATCTTCAATGATCTGTTAATTCTCAATCACAAAATCGTACCTTTCAAGTTCATGACTAACCCCAAAAGTCCTACAAGGCTAGGTCCTTACAGCCTATACTTGAGGCATTACCTGACCAACAGACTTGTGCTATGTTATCTGTTCTTATAAATCTTGAATTTCTTCAAGTTCTACCTTATTTCTGTTGGATTCGAATAGGCAGCAAAAGAAATTTATCAAAAGAAATTTCAAATCCCAATGGAGGATCTATCAATGGCATTTAAATTAGAGTAGTCAGAATTGTACCTTTCTTCCGTATGCGTCTGGATCGATCACTATGAGCTAACTGAACGAACCAGCTCCCTCTACCGGTATCCACACGAATAGGACCCCAACACAGGCAGCGTACTAGCGCCTCCAACGTTTTTTATGTCTCTTCTCTAGGGTTTCTCTCTTGCGACCTTTTTAATACATCTTGCTCATTATCTTATAGGGTTTCTTCAAACCCTAATGTGTCGTATTACATATTCAAAATTAATCTTAATTAATTTTGAAATTTGAATCGATTAAAATAATATTAATTAAATCATCCAACGGATCTAATCTAATCTATTTATTTAATCTAAACTAAAAGCCGAGATGATTTAATTTATCTTCATAAATTAAATCGAGATATGATATCTATCTAATTAAATCTGGATACGATATCTCTATTAGTTTTAGTTATTTAATTTATCAAATAAATTAAATACAAAACAAATACTACGTAATAATATTATTATCTATATAAATAATAATAATATTATTTTCAAATTTATATTATATGTGTGTGTTTGTGTGTGTGTGTGTATCCATCCTCCCTTGATTAAACGTTGTATTCATTAAATCTTAGACATATCTTAGATTTAATGAATCTGGACATTATAGCTTCTGTTGGGCTATTCTTATGTGCGACCCTGTAGGCCTACATGAAATTGGCAACGGGCCAACATTGTATCAGTCCACAAGTCGCAAGCGGCCTCTAGTAAGACATTACGACTACCCAATTCATATGAGGATCGATGATACGATGTAACCTATCATACAAGCATGCCACGTCCCTTTTGTCACGCGATAATTTGGTTATGGATGAAGCATGGATAGTGTCATCCTCCTATTCTTGACCATTACTTTCTCGATTCTTGAGCTGTCTAACAATTGAAGTGGAAACTCCTTTCCATCGTAGTATAACCATACTTTTCTTAGACTTACTCATCCAGGGACCCAGTAATATCTCTCTACAAATGTGAGCGACAAATCCCATCTTGACCATTCACATTCCTCTGCATCAAAATCACTAAACCGGATCGAAGCCTTTATCATCACCCGGTCAAAGGTGACTTTTGACTAGGTCAAAGATTAGCGACTCTCATGTAGGAATCCATGATGATCTCAGGTCAAAGGGTATTGTGACGTGGTTATACATGAGATAAGCTTATGACTTAATCCATTTAGCTTTCTCATAGTGGGTCGGTCCAGCACCTTGTACTCTTACAAGTGCCTAAGACTTTGATTTGTATCTCCATACCTTATCAAAGTCATATTGGTCTTATTTCATCTTTGCTCCCGTATAGATGACTGACAAGGGACATTTAGGAAAATCTTTATGATACATCCAAGGATACAGTCATCATAATAAACATGAAAATGATATGATAACAAAATGGAGAAATACTTTAAATAACAATAATGTTTAAAGAACAATGATTGGCCCCTAGGGCATAATTTCCAACAACTTCCACTATCTACTTGAGAGAGTAGATCCTCCTCAAGAAAGATAACATTCTTGGATACAAACACTTTGTAGTTCTCAAGGTAGTAAAAGTAATATCCCTTAGTTCCTTTGGGATAGCCTACAAATTAGCACAAGGTGCTTCTTGTCCTTAACTTATCTAGTGTTAGGGTCTTGACATAAGATAGACAGCCCCTCGCCTTGAGGTAACTCAAGTTGGGCTTTTGGCCCCTCCATATCTCATACAGAGTAGTCTAAATAGATTTTGATGGAACCTTATTAAGAAGGTTTTATTGTCGTATTGAGGGCGAATCCCCAAGACGTTTTTGGGAGCTTTGTATTGCTTATCACTGACCATACCATGTCAAGCAAGGTCAGTTCCTTTTCACGGACACACCATTTTGATGTGATATGTATGGAGCCGTCAACTGTGATAGAATCTCATTCTCTCTTAGATAATCCTGAAACTCCTGACTCAGATATTCACCACCTCGATCAGATCGAAGTGTCTTAATTATCTTGCCAAATTGTTTCTCTACTTCATTCCTAAACTTTTTGAACATTTCAAAGGCTTCGGATTTGTGTCTTATAAGATACACATTTTCGAATCTGGACTTATTATCAGTAAGGGTGATGAAGTAGGAGTATTCTCCTCTAGCCTGAGTAGATATGGGCTCACAAACATCTGAATGAATGAGTTCTGACAACTCATTGGCTCTATGACTCACGAGCTTCTCAAGCTTGGTCTTCATCATTTTACAAGCCAAACAAGATTCAGAAGGCCCATAGGATTCAAAATCCATGGAATCTAGATAATCATCATTATAGAGTCTAGACAATCTTGTCTCATTAATGTGTCCCAACCTACAGTGCTAAGGATATGATTGATTATCCAACCTTGGTTTTTGAACTTGAATAATAAGAAGTTCACTATTCCTAGGATTCTTTAGTACCAAAGGTAGAAACATCATCATGCTTCTTTCCCTTGAGGCTTGTAAGGTTTAACGGGAAGTTCCTCCTCCAATGTCCTTCCCTTTGACAATGGAAGCATACAACGGTGTCTTTAGACTTCCCCTTTCCTTTTCCTTGCCCTTCTTCTTCTTGGGCTTGAGTTTGTCTGTCTCCAAAGGTTTGCCCTTGCCCTTGAGTAGTGGAAATAGGAATTGGAGAATCTAAAACCTAAGCTATCTTCTCAGAACACAAAACTAATTTTTCATTCCGATACTAGCTCTTAAAGTTAGGTCCAGCTATCTTATTAGTATCTAGAATAGAGCAAAATTAAAGTTACCAGTCATGACTTATATGTTGAAAAACAAAATCAAAATAGGACTGATAAGTATTTGATTAACCATATATGGAGACTTTTGAAATGTATGTGGCCCTCCTACTATTGTCTCTAGAATCAATGACCCTTGGATAATCATTTTAGGGTAGTGAGCTAAGAGAATGACTGGAATCATTTGTTTCCTACTGAACCTGCAAAACTTACTTATCTAGTAGGTTGATTTGATCAACAACATCTCCATGTCTTCTCTTAGATCATTAGGTTGACAACACCTTGTCACTTAATTAGTGTCACATCACTATATAACAACCTGGCATCTTTACCCTAAATATATAGACCCGGTTGAGCCTACAGACTATGCATCTAGTTTAGCACAAACCATCATCCTAAGTGTCATACACTTCAAATGACACCGTCATATACTTCAAAATAAATAGGTCTTAGTGGAGCTAGAGAGAGCTACCATGTCGTAGGATTCTTAGGCACCATCGATGATGGAAGGTAAACAAAGCACTAGATAATTTACCTTAAATGCATAGACCCGGCTGAGCCTTCAGACTATACATCTAGTTTAGGAAAACCATCATCTTAAGTGTTATACACTTTGAATGACACCATTACCCAATGAAACAGTAGGTCTTAGTTGAGCTAGAGAGCACTACCATGTCAAAGGGTTTTAAGCACCACCGATGATGGGAGGTAAACAAACACACTGGATAATTTTTGTGAGGGTTCATTTCGGTCCCATCGTCAATTACTAACTAATAAATTAACTAGCATTTAATCAATTTATAAGCTAGAATTGATTTTATCTTGCATGCATAAATTAGATATACATATAAAACAACTATCACATAGTATATTTTAAATGACTTGTATTTATCATGCATGCTAGTTGTGTGGTGATTGCGTTTAGTATTATCATGCATACTAGTCATAATAATTCTATGCATAATAATAATAACAATTCACGTATGTTGTGGATTATCATGGTGCCTTCTGATTATTGATCCAAAACATGTCCATGTCTTGGATTTCAAATCTTCAAATCTGCTCAATTCTTTCATCATGGTCGAATAATCTCTTGGTAAACTCTTCTTGTACTTGTCCACGATTTTAAATTTTACATTCTTATTCCTATTACAATTTTCTATGCAATATTTAAATTGGGACAAAACAATTCCATTTACCAAAAATAAGAAAATAAAAATAAAATTTAAATCAAGACAAAACAATCCCATTTACCAAAAGAAATAAAATTGAAATAATAATTTAAACCATTCATTCGAGGCACTATGACCATCCTTTTTCTTGTACCTACAAAAAGGTTAGAAAAATACATGTACGTATTTTTTCAAATCCTAATTTATCATTGAATCGAATTCAACCCCATGTGTTTCCTAAAGAGCCCGGCTCGATACCACTTGTTGGTTAATGTTGTCTATTACATGACTTTCATGCAAAGTTTCATGAGGTTGAAAACAAAAATTTTGTTTAATTGTTGCGAAAACCCATACCTCCTTACGGTTCTCATGAATTATTAACCTTAACTCATTATGTTAATTAGTTGTTAATAATTATTAATCTGTAACTCTTTACGGTGCTCATGAGAATTCATAACAATTTATAATATTCATGAGCTTCAGGATTACTCGTTAAAACAACTATTGGGGATTAGGATAACTTAATAACACGACTATTGGGATTAGGAGTACCTTAGATCACTTGAAGACCTCAATGTTGTTGATGTCCTCTAACGTTGATCCACATGGCTATCCCCCGATTGCAATGAGAACTCCTTCTCTTGAAACCTCTCGTTCCTTAGATGCTTGCTAGGTGAAGACAAGGTTGAGGTTTGGTTTCTTTGATTTTTTCTTTTCAAGAAGTGATGCTTTCCTAGGATTGGGTTAGAGATAGGAGGAGCAAGATTATTGGAACCTTGCCTTTCTTAGATGGCGCCTTTTCCCTCTAAACCTTTGGTAATGACCAAAATTTATAGAGCATAAGGCATCTTATTTTTCTCCTAGAAAAACGTGCAAGAAAATGGCACACCAAAAATCAGCACTTTATAAGAGTCTAACTCTAATTTAAGTACTTACAAGAAAGACCAAATCCAAGCTTGAATTGACAAATCCAAATAACAATGAATTAAATTCATATCTTGATTGATTTATTGAATCAATCATTTAAGATGATAGATCACATTAATTTCTTGATTGAATGATTGAGTCAACCATTTAAGATGATGGATCACATTCATCTCTTAAACTAAAATTCAAAATCATTTTTAATTCAGTCTTCATTTATTATTTCTCTTATCTTCATCCAATCATTATTGGATATATATATATATATACTTATTAGATAATTCAGAATTATTTTTTATATCCTAACATTTTTAATTTAAATTTCAAACTTAAATTCAAAATTCGAATTCCAAATTTAACTTGGCCTAAGACCTTGTTAGGTCTTCCAACACATTTGGGCCCTTTTGTGGAGAAACTGATTTCCCATTCGGGACTAGATATGTGACACAATTTTGCTTCTTATTCGGCTTGGAGTCTCACTACAACCTAATTACACCTCTACTCTTAATAAAGCCCAATAACAATTATTGGCCCAAGTTTACTAATTTTAAGCAATCATGAATAACCTTTGTGCGTGAATTATTAGGCCCAATTAGTCACTGATATAAATATACTTAAACCAATTAAAACTCCTTTAACAGGCCCAATTTATTTATGACCTCATAAGACACTAGCAATGCTCTGCGACCCCAAAATTAATTGGTTGATCAAGTGATCTACCTTTCATATTGGGATAACGTGCATGCATCATCTCTCACATCGTCATTCAAATTTAGTCGAGAGCAAAGATAGAGTATCATCTCTCTTGATTGACTAAACGTGCTAATTCACAGAACTAGGAATCTTCTTATATTAACTCTATAATGGATCATGACTCTTCATGATTACTTACTGTGTGTACAGACTCCGGAGTTAATTAGAAGCTATCAAAGCTCTACCGGTCTTGTAAATGACTAATCCCTTGTAGGGACTATGAGTCCTCTCGGCATGTCCATCTATACTTATGTATTCAAGTTATACCTAAGAGTACACTGTTCTCCCGTTATTCAGGCGGATAGAGTTGTACAGTCAAAGTATAACCCTATGACATAGTGTTCGATGATGTCCTTGAGTTCAGGACGATCTGCACTACCAAACGATAAGAGACTTTACATATCCAATGATACTCTCTATAATGAATATTTTTGAAGTCTAGCGGGTCAATTTGGTGCTATTGTTCTCCAACAGATCCACCCACGATATCAGCTAAGGCATCACCATGCTTGTATTCCATGAGGTCCCTACCTTGTATCTCATACATGTAGATGACGTCGTACTAGTCTTATTGAGATCATCAATGCCCTTTCTTGGTGATTCAAGACTAAAAACAAGCTTAAGGCAATAGATATCTAGTATTCTCGAGTCTTCATGATCATGATCTCTATTATTGATCCCTAAGAATAACACATGTTCTATTCCTAGGGCTTTTATCTTCAAAACATATTTACCTTAAAATAAAGGTAGGACATAAATATGATAAAGATAAAATGTGCTCATTTATTAATAATGAAATACTACAACGTAGAAATGGTATTGATATATCCTTACATATTGTCTCTAGGACATTGTTAATCGATTCCCTTCATGGCAAGTGAACCAGTCAAACAAGTAATAAAGAGTAAATAGAGTATCGTCCTACTGAAACTGAAATACCAATGATGATATTGATTTACAGATTAAGTTGTGTGTGAAAAGAAAATAAAAGTTTAATTGGCTTAGGAGTTCTATGGTTATAACTGAGAACTAAGAAAATAAACAAATGATCATAGTCGTAAGAAGATATCAGTTAAAAGATAGGTTGAGCTTAGATTTCATCCTAAACATATCACTCCCCCAGTTTGCCTTAGCGCATTGCTATAGCAATTATGCTGCCAGCTTCTGCATTGCTACAGCATAGTCGCCTTCACAATGTTATCCAGTTAACCCACCACTCTACTCTACCGAAGCTTCCGCATCCGGTACCTAAAATCCTAGCTTTACTTCTCCCATATGCTTATGGTGATTTTCTATTTCATATTATTATTCCAAATCAAGTTGTTATAGTTGTGAGCAGTAGACCCATTCCTGAAGCCTACAATGATAGGTCAAGCCTTGCACCAGCCTGCCTAGCAAACACTGCTTATTAGATGTCTAACCCCGACTCCTTTCCAGTAAGTCGAGGCCACTGGTCTAGCCCTTAGCTTCAGCTAACCGACAAGATATTAAAATATTGATAAACAAACTGAATGTATTAAAATTTAGAACTAGCAAACTGGATTCATTCCACACTCAAGAATTCATCCTCACTTAGCCATAGGACTTTTAGTTCATGACTGACGAGGGAACCATAAAACAAATTACAGCAAAATGGACCATAGAAAAAGATAAACTAAAAATCAACAAAACAAAAGGGAAAGTTTACCAGAGGAATCGACAAGATGAAAGGCGTTGGTCTTTGGACATCTCCATGTCTTCTCTTCTCCGTCTTATTGCAAGGAAGGTTGCTGGATCTTCTAGAGTTCTTGTGCTTCATAACTTCTCTCTCTCTTCTTTCGAGCCTAGCCGAATAAGAATTTCTTTGACTCTCTAACGACTCAATGATCTTTAGGGTTGGTCATCATTTCCTTTTATAGTCATGTTTACTTGCGGCATACGTTCAGTGAGATGGGCCTTTCCAAATCTATCGAGTCCAGTGGTCCAACTTTCCAATTTTGGTTGATTTATTCTACGATACCGCGGGATTCTCTAAATCTTAACTTCGATCCTCCGCATTTTCTATTCCGATACATCGTAGTCTAACCATCGACTAACGTCCGTCTGTTAACCTGCACTTATTTTTCTTGAAATAGCCTTGAAGATAGATTATAACATATGACGCATAGCATTGCTTCACTTACGCTGCTATAACATCAAGGTTGCATTGTATTGTGATTTGTTATGCCTGTCCCGATTCTATAGCATTGTATCGGCCATGCTATGTGCTTTTTACATAAAACCTCAAACTTGTTCTTTTCTTATGCACATGTATAAGATGCTTATACAATTTGCTATAATTTATGAGACTTATCCGTCATTTCCTTATATGATGAATTAACACATTTTTGCTCAGATTAAATGCAATTAAGCTCATATTCACCATACAAGACAATCAAAACCATGGCATAAATCCTACTCATCAGACACCTAAATACTAACAGTTCAGTGGCCAAAATAGAAATAGTATGATGTATTGATACAAGTCTCTTGATTACATTACAGGAATACTCACAACGTTATACACATTATTGTATACAAATTCTAAAATTGCTATTACACGATTACAGATAACCCACAAAGAGTCTTGAATCAAAATCCTATCCCTTTTGCATGTTATGTTTTGACTGAAATCATGACTAAGGAAGACAAGTTTGATTTTCAAGTTTTCATTGCACAAACATCATGATTTAGCCTTAATCACCTTCTAGCTAAATATTTAAGCCTTACTCATGCTTTAACCCTTTTAATAAAATTGGATGGAACCTCCCCTTAGCCTTCAGGGCCTATTTGGTTTGAGGGGAGGGAGGGAAAAGAGAGAAATTTTTCTCTCATCTTTACTAAATAGCCCATGAAAAATTTTCAATATCCCAAAAATACACTCTAAAAAAAAAAATTCTTCTCATTGATGCCAATTTGGTCAATTTCCTCCCTAGGGACTTTTCCCCTCCCATTACTTCCCCTCAAACCAAACAGGCCCTTAAGGTTTCCAAAATCACAAGAACTCAAGAAGAAATCGGTTTCAATCACCAACAAGACCCCAAAAAAAAAAAAAAAAAAAAAAAAAAAAAAAAAAAAACAAGGCTAGGATCACCACTTACCTTGGCTTTCCTTATGTTTTCTATCAAATTCTAGCGTTCTTTGGCCCTTAGGGTTTTGGTTTTGCCTTGATAAAATACCATAGAGCACCATACCAAGAGAAATATTAGGGCTGAGAATCATCAAGATTGAAGAAGTAGAAGAGATGATGATCATAGCTTCCTAACTCACCTTTGTCTCTTGGTCTTTTCCTTTTGTTTTTTGGTTAGCTCTTTCTTGGTATGCTTCCTTTGTGAGCTTGAGAGAAGAGTTTAGAGTGCTCTTGAAAGAACTTGAAGAGCAAGCACATGGGCCCTACACTCTCTTCCTTCTTAGCCGACTTAACCATCTCTCTCTCCTCTCTCTCTCTCTTTCTCTTTTTTTTTTTAATCTTGCATGTGCATAAATAATTTGATCACATGCTCCCTTTCCATTTGCCACTTGGCCAAATTTAGGGCTAATTTGAGAGGCTTGAAGATCACACTTTTTGAATTATGGCACATGCTCATATAGTAATTAAAAACTCCAACAGCCAAGTATAACATGTAACATATTAATCTCATTTTTCGCCCAAAAGTCAAAACTGGTAGAATTTTCAACCAACTTTGAAAATTCATATCTTCATGTACAAATGTCTAATTGCAGTGATTCCAAAGTCCATGTTACTAGTATTAAGTATATTTTTAGGGAAAAATGAAGACTGAATATCACCTAAGAGGGGGTGAATTGAGTGATTTCAAAAACTTTTGCGATTAAGGTCAATAACTAAAATAATAAAGCAATAATAGAAGAATAAAGGACATAGAAGATTTATACTGGTTCGGTCCAAACTCTTGACCTACGTCTAGTCCTCAGACACTCTGGGTTTTCCACTAAGCTCTTTCACGATTACACACTCTATCTCTCAAGTAATCCTCTCAGGATTTACTCCCCATTACAAGTTGTAATTGATACACCCACACTCAAGGTTCCTCTACCTTGAGATTTTTACAAAAATAATCATCAGACAAAAACTCTCTTACAGAGTAGATAAAGAATCACTGAACACTACTACGAAAAACTCAAAAAATGACCTAAATAAGACCCAATTAACGTTCCTTTTCAGAGGGACGTCTCGACAGGGTAGTCATTTTTGTGATTTTTGGCGTCCTGAATACAATTCAGGACGCCTTATTACTTTTTTTTAAAAAAAAAACCCAAACCTCAGGTTCAAGGAGATAGCTAGTGAGCCAAGCGGATCAAAGATAGCAAACCACGATTTGGGCAGAGGAAGAGCAGATCTAAAATCTGAGAAACATGCTAAGGAGCAAATCCAGAATATAAAAAATGCCATGGAGCAAATCCAGAAAACAACTGAACCCAGAAAATCAAACATGCTAGGGAGCAAATCTTGAAAAGTAAAAAATAAACAAGAAGCCGAATGCGTGATAAGCGATAAGGTTATCTTAAAAAAAAAAAACCTAGAACAAACCCACCTGAACAGATCTGCAACAAAATCGACTACGGCTTTCATGTGCGGCAGCATCTGGTGTTACTGGGTTTCAGATCTCGGCGGCGACGGGAAACTCAGATATGTTTTCCTTTGAACTTCTCATGGTAGGAAGAGGTGGACGAAACTAATGACGGCCTGAATCAGAGGAAGAGCGGAGGATCGGGGGAGGGAAGATAGAGGGAGGACGAGGTGTGAGATGAGTAGAAGAGGAGAGGAGTTTTAGCGCTGTGTGTGGGAGATCGATTGTGTAGTGCACTGTTGGTTGATTTCCTTGATGGTAAGTGAACCAGTCGAACAAGTAATAAAGTGTCAGTAGAGTATCGTACCACAGAGACTGTGTTACACCCCTACCGGCCTCGCCCTCTCGGGTGGCGGGTTAGAGGGATCCTCATTGCTTATTATGATTTTTTTCCTCCTTTTTAAACCCTAAACCATTAAAACATATATCAGAGTATGCGCGGCAGAGCATTAGATCGGTTTGGACAACTTACAATATACTGGTAAAGATACAACAGTTACATAAAATAATCCCCGTAGGGTAAAGGTACAATCGTCCAAGACAAATATTGGGCAATAAGTAGTTCATATAGTCATAAAAATTACAATAAGACAAGGACCTCCATAAGTCTTCAATCTTCGTCTTCATTGCTCTTACCCGTATCCTTTCCACCGTCCAACCGGCTTACCGTCTTACACCTGTATCTTTCAAGCCAGTCTGGAGTTCAAGGTTGAACCCCAGAGTAACTGTTAAACTCATATACAATATGTATGCAATGCATGTAATGTAAATCACAATTAGGAACTCAACATAAACATGGCATGTACTCCGCAGGACCGCCTGGTCAAGACAAGCCCCCGGATCCAGCGTGCAAACAGGCCTCAATAGTCAGGAAGCGACCCCAACCCCTAGCCTAGGGCCTTAGAGGATACCTATAAACACACGGTCATATAGGTTCCACCTAGCCTCACATACCTTGGGCCTCACCTTCACCCGTGAACACACAACACAGATCTACCTAGCCCACATGCCACGGGCCTCACCTTCACTGTGAACACACGGTCACACAGATCTACCTAGCCCACATGCCACGGCCTCAGTAGTGCCTCTACCGCTACTACCTAGCCGGCATACCTCGGGCCTCGGTAGCCACCATAGGACATGAGTCCCATAGCTACTACCTAGCCTACATCCACAATCATGATAACACAGAACATACAAGAGCCACATAGAGTATGCAAGTTTACAGTTACTACCTGGCAAGCCTCCAAATAATAAACTCTTCCCTTGACGTTGAAAATAGGGTCCCCACGTTAAAACACCCTAGATACAGCCAAACATCATGCTTTTAGTCATATATCCAAACTTTAACTTCAAGATCCATAATTTCGCCTAACTTCAGAATTTTTCAGAAACGCTGACCCAAATTTTCTGATTTTTAATAAATTCTAGAAAACTTGTATCGACATGAAATCAGTGGCCATTGAACCCTTATAATGTCTATTTTATCATAAAAATAATTACCAAAGCCATATGGGTTCGAGTCCTTTCTATATTCTTAAACCTTAGCCACTGGTCCGGGACAGAGTCCAGGTTTTTAGGTCATTTTCAACTTAAACGATATCTCTATTGGAAACTCCAAATGACACAAAATATTATATCAAAATCATCCTTAGGATGTATAATTTCACCATGAAAAATATCATATCATTTAGACTTCATTTACTATTTTAAATTCACCGATCTATCTTCACTTTGCCCAAACCGTAAGAACCGACAGATTTTCGTATAACAAAGACTTAAGCTTTTAGGGTTTGGAAAAAGGTGATCCAACATGTCCCCACAGAAAAAAACCTTCTGGACTCAATGGAAACCTCAAAGATACCAAAATACTACAGCAACTCCATGAGAATCACCATAGGGCAGAAGCAAGAGTAGCTAGGTTGCCGGTTAGGAGATTTACCTCGGGATTTCGGTTGCGGGTGTTTTCTTCTTCCTTGGAGCAAGACCTTCAGCTGGAACTCCTCTCCCTCACCTTGAGCATGAAATAGGGCAGACAAAATGGAGGGAGAAGTGTCCTATTTATAGGCCCCAAGTTCCAAACTTTGCCCCTAGATATTTTTAGTTGTATGTTTTAGGGTTAGGGGTAAATTGGTCATTTTGCCTTGTTCATCTTCCAAAGCATGGGGCACAAAAAATTAGATCTTCTAGAAGGCTTCTAGGGCATTCCATGTTAAGAAAATAACGTTTTCCCATGCCAAAAATAGGTTTCCAGTTTTGCCCCTAGGTGGCCTTAGTTGTAGGTTTAAGATGTAGGGGCAAAATGGTCATTTCGCGTCGTTCTTCTTCCAAGGCAGTGGGGTCCACGAAATCTGCCCAAGATATGCCAGAATTAGTCATAATTACTTGTCCTTCACCTTGTCACATCAGATTCAAATATGTGGTCTAGATTAATCCGGATTATTTTATTCTTTCTCTCTCGTCATAATGACTTGATGTGACATTCTCTCTCTTCATAATTACATGACAAGATATTTTCTCTCTCCTTTGGGCCCACTGGAATTTCACCCCTATCAATGTCCTGGGCCTGGGCCCGACTCCGGAAATCCTATCCGGCCCCGCTCAGCTCTCGGTTGCCGGTCCCACCTTACCTCGTGATGCGTGCCCTTCAAGCGGACTTGTGTGGGCCCGGATCATCGATCACTTTTCCCCGGACCACAAGTGGACGGGGCATACTACCTTGGGGATCAAGAAACCTTTATTCCAGCACCCCAGATCCACCTCGTAATGCGTGCTACCCGATAATCCAACTTCTGGCCCCGAAATGCCACATGTCCGACGTAGCACTACTACTACTAAATTTTCCTTTCCTTCAGGGTCCAGATACACCTTTTCTCTCTTCTCCATTCTTTTTTCCTTAAAAAACGCAGCGCTCCCATGACTACCCTGAAAATGCCGTATACTTACCTGTACTGGCATATTTTTGCTCAACTAAGTGTCCTATTCCTCAGGACATAGTTGGGCGGCATCTTTTCCAACCAGACTTACACCGTATACATCTTCTGTATCCATTTTACGTTAGTACCTTAGTTCCACGCCTTCAGCATACTATGTCTAACGACCCGTATGGCCGAGTTACTTAGTCCCAGAGAGGCTTCTTATGCCTCGACCTTCTTGGGACTCTTCCCAAACTGGGCCTAGTCGTCCGCCTATTTCAGGCTTATTTTCACTTCTCAGGGTCCCAAAATTCAGGGTATTACATATCTCCCCTCGTTAAATAAATTTCGTCCTCGAAATTTGGCTATACTTCAATTATACTTTTAGCCATAAATACCGGATATACTTTTTCATATCTACAACTGTTTCCCACGTCGCTTCCTTTGGAGATAATCCCTTCCAGCCAACCTTGACTGAAGGAATACTCCTCCACCGGAGTTGTTTCTCTTGATGGCCAATAATTCGTTCAGGTTCTCTCAACATCCTCTTATTTGAACACATGCTCCGGGCCGACTGATATCCCTTTAGTTGGGAAACATGGAAGACGTCGTGTAACCTGTTATGGCAATGCCAACTGACATGCCACCAGTCCCTGATTCTCTAGTATCTCAAAAGGACCAAAATAATGGGGACTTAGTTTTCTCTGCTTTATCTCTCTGCCAATTCTAGTGACAGGAGATGTCCTCATAAATAGGTGATCATCTACTTCAAATTCCAGAGGCTTCCTTCTCTCATTCGCATAACTCTTTTATTTGCTCGACGGCGGACGGAGCCTCTTTCAAATCAAACTAATTCATTCGGACATTTCATCAACCATCTTTGGTCCGAACAACTTCCTTTCTGCTAACTTAGTCCATCCCAGAGGTTATTTGCACTTCCTTCATAGGGAGCCATCTCGTATGCAGGTGGTAGTTATTATTGTAAGTGAACTCGCTAGGGCGGTCCGATCCCAACTACCCTTGAAGTCCAAAACACGGGCTCGCAACATATCCTCTAACATTTGGATAGTCCTTTCTGATTGGCCATTAGTCTAGGGGTGATAAGCTGTGCTGAACTTCAGCTTCGTCCTCGTTGCCTCATGCAATGCTTGCTAGAACTGGGAAGTAAATCGGGGATCTCTGTCCGAGATGATGCTCTTTAGTGTACCATGGAGCCATATAATCTCTTTGATATAAATCTCCACCAACTTTTCCAGAGAATAACTTACACTTAGAGGGATAAAGTGTGCCGATCTTGCAAGTCGATCGCAATTACCCAAATAGCATCGTAGTGCCTTATCTTAGGAAGGCCTACTACTAGATCCATGGTAACGTCTTCCCATTTCCATCTGGGAATCCCCATCCTCCGCAATATACCTCCCGGTCGCTGATGTTCGATCCTAACTTCTGGCAAGTTAAACATTTGGCAACATACCTTGCTACGTCTTACTTTATACCTGGCCACCAAAATCCTGTTTTTAGATTCCAATATATCATCACTTCTCCTGAATGAGTAGTATACTTACTTTTATGTGCCTTATCCAATAACTTTCGTCTCAATTCCTCCACTGATGGCACATAGATCCTCTTCTTATATCGCATTAGCCCATTCGGTGAGAGGTCATAATCCATCGATTCACCTTGGAATATCCCCTCTCATATGGACTTCGCCACTCATCTTGCTCACGGGCTTCGTGATTTTCGATCTTAAACCATTCTCCTTATGACTAAATAAGGAGATTAGAGATGTAAACTCCAAGGAATCTACTCTTGTCGCCACTCGTCACAACCGATTCACATCTTTAAAATCCTCAATCGACTTACGCTCTCTGCTATCATTATGGGTGCTATTTGTGCACCATTTGTCATATTGCATTCTTATCCGTTCTATACCCGGGCGTGGTACTTAACCATCCAAGATCAACGATCCATCTTCACAAATATGGTTATGTAGGCCTTACTGCCTTACTTGTTTTGCCCCTTGACTTATCACATATCGTCCCTTCGACTCATTTTATTACCATAATGTTGGATTTCCTTGCCTTATTGACCAGGGAATCACCCTCAGGCCTTAAACATCTCATCTTCAACCTGGTACAAATCATATGTTTTGCCAACCTCCAGATGGACTCTAGACACACTAGTCCAAAGTCACCATGCCAGTAAGTATTCCACAAAGTGCTAAGCATCACAGGTCTTACAGCCCAAGGACACCGCCTCGTGCAAGCCTGCATACCAGGCTTTACCGCCCTGAGCCTCTGCTCACTTATTTCATTTGAGCTCCATCAATTCTAAGCTCTTGAACCATTTTCCTCTTGCTTAGCACGATGAATCGGCATCGACTTAACCGATTCAAATTTACTAGACCATTCTATCAGTTTCTGTTCCTGTATCAACACAATTACCAACTGCACCGCTTTCCTTTCAATACAACAGCGACGACAATCATGTCATCACTTACTATGTTGTCTCATTCTCAAAATTTCAAATTTGCACATATTTGAAAATCTTTGTGGTCGCAGTACATTTTCCACAAATCGTAAAACCATAATCGTTGCCAGCTCAATTTCCAAGAAAACAATTCATTGCCGGTCTATTTCGAAAAACATTTACTACCGCACACATTCATTCGACGGGGGATTATTCATTTCATAAATTCAACATTTGAAAGCCCTCACCACCACTTCAAACTCTCGGTACAGCGGCGCACCCCAATCCTTTCAATACCAACCACCGAAGTGGCAACGCAATTGTCGGCCAATGTGGGAGAGTTTCCGTCCCTTCCAGGACCCAGTGTTCTTCACTGGCACATACAATACCAAGCCACCCACTGGAATCCCATACCCGGGACAAAGGACCTCTGTCCAGGAGCCTTGCTCCAACTGCTTGCGTGGGTGCCGGCCAGACAAGGCAAATCACACACCTCTTTAAGGCGAAACTACTCAGATTGGGTGCACACACTGCTGGTGCGAGTATTAGCTTTTCAAAACACATCCCCTCAAAAGATCTTTCAACAATGGCAAGCGATTTCAAAACAGTTTCAAAACATGGTTTCATACTGCTTCCACCACAAACATGGTTCAAACTCAATTTCAAATTCGGGTTCTACCAAACCCCTTTTATGAGACAAAACAATCATTTTGAATCGGTTTTAAATTCTGTTGAAAAATATTTCATTTGAAAAATCGGTTCAGAAAATTTGATTTCAAAATTTTACAAACATAGCAGGTGCATTGGTAAGTTAAAAATTCAATTTTCAAACACACCAGGAACCAGACAACTGATATAGAAGGTCATCAACTTCGACTTACGTCTCAGGCTCTATCCTTGGCCACTCAAGCCATCCATTGGGCACTCAGCCCATTTCACTTCATTTATCAGGTCACTCTAGATCCAATGCCTATAACCTTCAGGCTTACGACCTCTTCGGCGCTTCACCCGATATTCATGGTCTAATAGTTGTGGCCTTTCTACCAGCCTATGATCATACTAGTCGCATAGGATGTAAGGCTTCTCATTGACCATATATTCAATCCAATGACTTGAATTCATACTAGCTTGGTAAGTCTTATTGCCCATTGTAAGCTTGTATAATAGTTTCTTCCTATGATACACATAACACTGGAGCACCCCATGCCAATACCTTGATATCGCATCGGATAATCTTTATTTGGGGTCATTCTGAATATGATCCTCTGATGATGACCCAGCTCCAGGCACGACCATAAATTCAGCTTCCCCTAGCATGAATTTAATCCACATATCTCCGGGAAACCACTAGCCACTATCATCTACGGCTATCGATCCTAAACGTAAGACCGAAAACCTATGGCTATTGAGGTTCTAGCTATCAACCGATTCTATCGGGACACTATTTCTTGATCACACACCTATTAGGGAAAATCCAAGATCAAGATCTTTCCCTATCTTTCTACGGCAACTATCAACCTCAAAATATCACATGTCATGAATGTCTTGTCCTCGAAGCATACCTCAAATAACACAACATCGGTCAATATCATCAAGGGTTCTTCTCTCAATCATTCTTTTTAGGGGAATATCATGAGATTAAAATCATTCCCTAGCAACTAGTAACCTCAAGATACCTCATGCGTATGGGTATTATGCCTCAATCCATTCAGACCAATCAAACGCCTAAAGGATCTCTCATCAACAAGTCAGATCATTAGGTTCATCAACTTAATTCTAAAACCTCAAACAAACCCAATAATCATGTTACGATCATCTCGATTCATAGCCTATTTAATCACTATCCTCAAATAACCTCAAACCAATAATTGTCAGATTCAACATCAATTAGGCTAAGGAACCTTAATAACACCCAAAATACAAACTAGGATCATAATTCAACTTCCTAGTCTAAACCTCAAAACATCAATTACTATTCACGAGGTTCAAATTTCCAATCCAATACTCAACATTACAGGGGTATATCTAATATCATTCTATTACCTCAAGGTTACCTATCAATCCTCAATTATACCCAAATAATTCAGTATCGATCAATCATCACAGGGTTCCTACTCTCCGGTACTAGAACCTTAGTTCAACCTCAATCACATCTAAGATCAGATTAAAGCCTAGTCTCAATGATATCCTGACATCCTCAAAGCATCTTTAGGGATCACTATAAGACAAAACTTAAGGTACTAAAGCCTCAAGCAAAGGAATCTAAAATTCCTATAATACTTCCCGGTCACCCATCCCGAGATTTCTCTCGTCCAAGCACGCTTAACATCGGGTGCCCTTCCTGTTCGGGGTACTCATACTAGTACCAATCGTTCGCCTTTTTAGAAACCAGATACCAGCTTCTCCATACACTTCCCTTCCAGTTCCATTGGGGGAATCGGTCCCTGATTTCCATATTAGAGGACCCTAAGGTTAGCAACAGAACTCTTACCCTGTGCTACCTCTTCTATCACAAGACTCTTATCTTACTGGAGCACAACCCTCTTCCTTAGGGTATTTATCCTTGATGCTCCATTTGCCCATTTGTACCCTTAACCATGTACCGTTTACCAGTACTGTCCAAACCATGCTCTGATACCAAATTGTTACACCCATACCGGCCTCGCCCTCTCAGGTGGCGGGTTAGAGGGATCCTTATTGCTTATTATGATTTTTTTCCTCCTTTTTAAACCCTAAACCATTAAAACATATATCAGAGTATGCGCGGCAGAGCATTGGATCGGTTTGGACAACTTACAATATGCGGTAAAGATACAACGATTACATAAAATAATCCCCGTAGGGTAAGGGTACAATCGTCCAAGACAAATATTGGGCAATAAGTAGTTCATATAGTCATAAAAATTACAATAAGACAAGGACTTCCATAAGTCTTCAATCTTCGTCTTCATTGCTCTTACCCGTATCCTTTCCACCGTCCAACCGGCTTACCGTCTTACACTGTATCTTTCAAGCCGATCGGAGTTCAAGGTTGAACCCCGAGCAAGCTGTTAAACTCATATATAATATGTATGCAATGCATGTAATGTAAATCACAATCAGGAACTCAACATAAACATGGCATGTACTCCGCAGGACCGCCTGGTCAAGACAAGCCCCCGGATCCAGCGCGCAAACAGGCCTCAGTAGTCAGGGGGCGACCCAAACCCCTAGCCTAGGGCCTAAGAGGATACCTATAAACACACAGTCATATAGGTTCCACCTAGCCTCACATACCTTGGGCCTCACCTTCACTGTGAACACACACACACGGGATCTACCTAGCCCACATGCCATGGGCCCACCCTTCACTGTGAACACACGCGTCACACGGGATCCACCTAGCCCACATGCCACGGCCTCAGTAGTGCCTCTACCGCTACTACCTAGCCGGCATACCTCGGGCCTCGGTAGCCACCATAGGACATGAGTCCCATAGCTACTACCTAGCCTACATCCACAATCATGATAACACTGAGAACATACAAGAGCCACATAGAGTATGCAAGTTTACAGTTACTACCTGGCAAGCCTCCAAATAATAAACTCTTCCCTTGACGTTGAAAATAGGGTCCCCACGTTAAAACACCCTAGATACAGCCAAACATCATGCTTTTAGTCATATATCCAAACTTTAACTTCAAGATCCATAATTTCGCCTAACTTCAGAATTTTTCAGAAACGCTGACCCAACTTTGCTGATTTTTAATAAATTCTAGAAAACTCATATCGACATGAAATAAGTGGTCATTGAACCCTTAGAATGTATATTTTACCATAAAAATAATTATCAAATCCATCTGGGTTCGAGTCATTTCTATATTCTTAAAACTTAGCCACTGGTCCGGGACAGAGTCCAGGTTTTTAGGTCATTTTCAACTTAAAAGATATCTCTGTTGGAAACTCCAAATGACACAAAATATTATATAAAAATCATCCCTAGGATGTCCAATTTCACCATGTAAAATATCATATCATTTAGAATTTATTTACTATTTTAAATCCACTGATCTATCTTCGCTGCCCCCAGAAACCGTAAGAACCGACAGATTTTCGTATAACAAAGACTTATGCTTTTAGGGTTTGGAAAAAGGTGATCCAATATGTCCCCACAGAAAAAAACCTTCTGGACTCAATGGAAACCTCAAAGATACAAAAATACTACAGCATCTCCATGAGAATCACCATAGGGCAGAAGCAAGAGTAGCTAGGTTGCCGGTTAGGAGACTTACCTCGGGATTTCGGTTGCGGGTGTTTTCTTCTTCCTTGGAGCAAGACCTTCAGCTGGAACTCCTCTCCCTCACCTTGAGCACGAAATAGGGCAGCCAAAATGGAGGGAGGAGTGTCCTATTTATAGGCCCCAAGTTCCAAACTTTGCCCCTAGATATTTTTAGTTGTATGTTTTAGGGTTAGGGGTAAATTGGTCATTTTGCCTTGTTCATCTTCCAAAGCATGGGGCCCACAAAATCAGATCTTCTAGAAGGCTTCTAGGGCATTCCATGTTCAGAACATAACGTTTTCCCATGCCAAAAATAGGTTTCCAGTTTTGCCCCTAGGTGGCCTTAGTTGTAGGTTTAAGATGTTGGGGCAAAATGATCATTTCACATCGTTCTTCTTCCAAGGCAGTGGGGTCCACGAAATCTGCCCAAGATATGCCAGAATTAGTCATAATTACTCGCCCTTCACCTTGTCACATCAGATTCAAATATGTGGTCCAGATTAATCCGGATTATTTTATTCTTTCTCTCTCATCATAATGACTTGATGTGACATTCTCTCTCTTCATAATTACATGACAGGATATTTTTTATCTCCTCTGGGCCCACTGGAATTTCACCCCTATAAGTGTCACGGGCCTGGGCCTCGACTCTAGAAATCTGTCCGGCCCCACTCGGCTCCGATTCTTAGGTCCCACCTTACCTCGTGATGCGTGCCCTTCAAGCTGGACTTGTGTGGGCCCGGATCATCAATCACTTTTCCCGAGACCACAAGTGGACGGGGCATACTACCTTGGGGATCAAGAAACCTTTATTCCAGCCCCCGCATCCACCTCGTAATGCGTGCTACCCGATAATCCAACTTCGGCCCCGAAATGCCACGTGTCCGACGTAGGACTACTACTACTAACTTTTCCTTTCCTTCAGGGTCCAGATACACCTTTTCTCTCTCCTCCCTTCTTGTTTCCTTCAAAAACGCAGCGCTCCCATGACTACCCTGAAAATGCCGTATACTTACCTGTACTGGCATATTTTTGCTCAACTAAGTGTCCTATTCCTCAGGACATAGTTGGGCAGCATCTTTTCCGACCAGATTTACACCGTATACATCTTCTGTATCCATTTTATGTTAGTACCTTAGTTCCACGCCTTCAGCATACTATGTCTACGGACCCGTATGGCCGAGTTACTTAGTCCCAGAGAGGCTTCCTATGCCTCGACCTTCTTGGGATTCTTTCCAAACTGGGCCTAGTCGTCCGCCTATTTCAGGCTTATTTTCACTTCTCAGGGTCCCAAAATTCAGGGTATTACAGACTGGGATACCAAAAAATGACGCTCGATTGCTATGATAGTTGCGCAAACAGAAAATAAATATGATTCGTTTGAGAGGTTTTTGTACTTATGCTAGTAAAAAGAAATACCAAGTAATTCAGTTTTGAGAAGATATCAGTAAGAAGTTAGACTGAACTCGGAATCATCCTTAAACATTTCAATCCCCTAATTGCTTTACCCACTGTTATAGCATCTATACTGCACATCTTCCGCAATGCTACAGCATAGCCACTAACTATAATGCTATTTGGTTAACCCACCACTATAATCTACCGAAGCTTTCACATCCGATACATATGATACTAACTATACTCCTTCCATATTCCTATGGAAACTTTCTAGTTAGATCTGCTTTACACACAGGGTGTCATGGTTATGAGAGGTAGACCCATTCCTGAAGCCTACAATAATAGGTCAAGCTATGCACGGGCTGCCTAGCAAACACTGTTTCTGAGAGGTTTAACCTCGACTCCTTGCTAGTAAGTTGAAGCCACAAATCTAGCCCTTAGCTTCCGCTAATCGACTAGTAATTAATGCACTGATAAGCAAACCAAATCTATTAAATTAAGAACTTGCAACTGGGTTCATTTAACACTTAAGAAATCATCCTCGTTCAGTCTTAGGAAATCAGTTCATGACGACGAGGAAACACAAAACAGATAGTAACGGAATGACCCATGATCTAAATACTAAAATAAAGGAGAAAACAGAAAGCTTGACGAAGTTTTGACGGCGTGGAAGAAGCCCTGTCACGTCACCACTCCTACGTCTTCTTCTCTCCGTCTTAGTGAAAGGAAGGATGCTAGGTTATCCTTGAATTCTCGTGCGTGTGAAATCTCTCACTCCTCTTTCGAGTCTGCCGAATGTGGAATCTCGTTTTGGCTCAGTGTGACTCTCCTAGGGTTGTCTTTTTGTTCCCTTTTTATAATCATCCTTTCTTGTGGCGTAAGTTCCAGCGAGCTGGGCTTTCCAAATCTATCAAGATCTATCGTACCTCTCGATCTGAGTAGATTGATTCTGCTGATCCTGCGGGATTCTTCAAATCTTTTAGTTTTGATCCTCCGCATCTTCTATTCCGTTATGTCAACAATCTACCTGTCATTATCGCCCTTCTCTTTTATTCCTGAAATTACCTAGATAAAAAGGTCAGAAAATATGCCGCATAGCATTGCATCCTCTACTTTGCTATAGCTTTCGTGATGCCTTTTATTGCACTTCGAGTTGCTGTCAGAGTGCTATAGCATAGTATTAGCTTTGCTATACGTTCTTTCTTAAAAACCATGTAAATTGCTCCTTTCTTAGCACATGTTTAGGATGTAAATGGTTTCTATCCTTCAGTTCCCTATATTATGAATATATGCCTTTTTGCTTGGATTGTTTGCAGTTAATCTTATATTTACCATACAATTCAGTCATGAAATATAGGGAAAACATGGCATAAATTGTGCTCATCATGCACCGTGAGAGATCGAATAGCTAGTCGATGATAAATACAAAAATAATATTTTTGGCGTCTGAAAATTTGTTCGGGGCATCAAAATTATTATTTTTGGCGTCTGAACCATATTCGGGATGCCACAAATAATATTTTTGGCGTCTTGAACCATATTCGGGACGCTAAAAATACCTTTGCGCCAATTTTTTTTTAAAAAAATTACCTAGGGGCCAAAAAAATTTCCCTTTTAGGCATCTTAAATTTTTTTTTATTTCTTTGATTTTATTAGTATTATTTTCAATTTCTTTGATTTTATTAGTATTATTTTCAATTTCTTTGATTTGATTAGTATTATTTTCTATTTCTTCGATTTGATTAGTAAAAGTTTCGATTTCTTTGATTTGATTTGATTATTTTCAATTTCTTTGATTTGTTTAGTAAAAGTTTCGATTTCTTTGATTTGATTAGTATTATTTTCGATTTCTTTGATTTGATTTGATTAGTATTATTTTTAATTTATTTGATTTGATCAGTATTATTTTCAATTTATTTGATTTGATTTAATCGAGTATTATTTTCAATTTATTTGATTTGATCGGTATTTGATTTTATTACACGTTTATTCAAAACAAAAAAATTTACGGAAGAAGAAGAAGCGGAAGAAAGGTTAAAAAAAAGAAAGGGAAAGGGTGTGTAGAGAGATGGATGAGGAAAGAAGAGAGAGAGAGAGAGAGCGAGAGAAATGCGGGATCGAGAGAAGGTAGAGAGAGAGAAGGGTGGTTCGGACCTGTCTAAAAACTGAAGGGGTTTCAGCTTATATGGACAGATTCGAATCACTGTTTGAACAGTTTCGGTTGGTGACCGACACTGCCAGTTTAGAGCTACAGTTCTGGTTGGTGACCGGTACTGTTTATTTATGCGTAATTAACTACAGTAAATACTGTAATTAACTACAGTGCTCTACGTACTACAGTGTTTTGGTGCTATATTGAAAATACCTAGCACTACTGCAATACAAAGAGATTTTAGACTTTTACAACTTTATACATGGAAACTGATTTGTTTATTGTTTCCGTCAAAAGCTGTAAGGCTTTAGTCTTCTCCTATGTTGACAACGAAGTCTTCTTCTTCATCATCATCATCACTTGGGTCTGACTTGGAAGCCTCAGATGCATCTTGTTTAAGTTGATTGAGCAAGAAACTGAGTTGTTTGATGCAATCTTGTTTATTTGACATGGCTGCAAGAGTATGTTGAACAAAGTTCTTATGATTTAAAAACCTGCTTTGTTCAGTGGCACAAAGGAACTTTGGGTTGTCTTTAAACCATTTATCTACCGCTCTGCAGCCTGCATTTGTTTGTCTGTATTTTCCCCACCAACATACAAAGAGTTGCCTCTGTAAAATTGGTAAACTGGGAATTTTTGTCATTATGAGAAAATCTGTATTGCCAAGAGAAAATCCAGGATACAGATAATTTAGAGAAGTAATGAAGATCAATAGGAAAAGGATCTCCATTATTTTGGAATTTATTTTGAAAAAGGGTCAATGCCTTTTGAATTTCGGTGGGAGTATTTCGGACATTGGTCGAAAACATGCCACCATCTAAAAAACCAATGAGGAAAAGTATACTCGGTTTTATTTTTGAAATAAATAAACCAAGTATGTTTAAAAATTTTGTTTTGATCCCAGAAAATATTGTACCAGGCATCGCAATAATCCCAGTAAGTATATCCTTCAGGATCATACTTTTTTGTAAATGGTTTATGTTGATTTAAATTTTGTCCCCACTGTGTTGGTGTGAGAACTTGCAAAATTTGCAAATTTGAATGAGTTGTTAATGATTGATCTGTTTTGAAGTCATATCGAGTTAATTCAATAGACTTAGAATCAACCAATATCACCTCATAAAACTCTCTTGTTTTTTGAAAATTGGTAGGAATGAAATGAAATCCAGAAGGGAAAACATTCAAGGCTACCTGGTTTGGGGTTTCAAAGAAAAATTCAGGTCCGATTTGTAGGATATTCAATACAACATGTTGTTTTTCGATGTATGGAGCATCCATAGGATTAATAGCTGAAGTAGCTACTAGAGATTTTGATACCTGAGGTGGCTTTTTCTGGGCTAATTGAAGAGTATATTCTTTGTTTGCTAAATCATACTCTTGTTTGTTGATTGCCTGTGAAGAAGAGGCAAGTAATGATAAAGCAAGTTTATCATATTCGAGGGCCTGGTTTTTTGATCCTTTTTTGCTAATACTTCACTCCATATTTAAGTTGGAGGTTTCTTAACATAAGAATTGATTGTTTTCTTGCCAGGTTTGACAGAAATAAGTCCCTAGGTTTGAGACTGTGTTATTAGAGTGGATGACTCCGGTTTGGGGTTAGAAGACCCAGATTTTGTTTGTGAACGTGTCTGCCTGGTTCCTTGTTTTTGGGGAACAGATTGACTGGGTGATGCTCCTTGTGTTTGGGGAGCAGATTGCTGCTTTATTGGTTGTTTGATGATCTCCTTCAAATCTTCTTCGGAAACCGGACTTTGAGCATCTTGAAAGATACTTTGTTTATCATCCTCTTCCAGGAGGGTTTGTTTATTTCTTTGATCATCACCTGGTTTTTTCTTTTTGGTCATTTGTCTAGAGATAGAAAAGGGTTTATGGGTTAGAATGCACTCAACCTAAGAACTACCCTGAAGAAACTCTCGGGTAAGGGAATCAGGAAGAGAGTTAGAAGTGCCTTTGATAAATTCAATATCAAAATAAAAAACACTCAAAATTGCTTGCCAACGGGCAAAAATTTGTTTTGATGCAAGGTTTTTAACATCTTTTTGTAAAACATCTTTTGCAGATTTACAATCAATGCGAACTAAAAACCTTTGATTTAAAAGATCAGCTTGAAATTTTGAAACACATAAAACAATGGCCAAAATTTCTTTTTTGATCGTAGAGTAATTTTTCTGGGCAGGATTCCAATGTTTAGACGTAAAAGAAATAATTTGTTCTTTACCATCAAAACGTTGTTTAAGAATACCACCGTAACCTAATTCGGATGCGTCAGTTTGGACGATCTTGAAGGTGATGGGATAGGAAGGTTAAGGCAAGGAAGTTCCTTAACCTGTTGTTTAATTTGTTTGAAATTTTGGTAATGAACATCTCCAGGAGGGGGGATTATCTTTGCAGTCGTTCATGAAGTGGTTTAAGAAAGTTGCTAAGTTGAGGGATGAACTCTACAACATAATTTAAACATCCAAGAAATCTTTGCAATTGATTTTTATCCAAGATTTGATCAGGAAACTTATCTGCAAATTGAATGGCTCGTTCAATTGGCGTTATAGTTCCTTGACAAATCCAATGTCCAAGAAATCGGATTTTTGTTTGAAACAACTAATTTTTGGTTTTGAAACAACTAAACCATTTATTTTTGCAATTCGAATGAATTTAGAAACATGTTTAAAATGATCTTCTAAAGAATTTGAAAAGATTAGAACATCATCAATATAAACAATAATATATTGACTTTGATCCATGAAAATCTCATTCATAATCCTTTGAAATTCAGAAGGTGCATTTTTCAAACCAAAAGGCATAACATTCCACTCATAATGACCAAATGGAACAGTAAAAGCAGTTTTATACCTATCCTTTTCAGAAATTTGGATTTGCCAAAATCCATATTTCATATCAAACTTTGAAAAGATTTTTGCAGAATGTAAATGTTTTAGTAAATCAACCTTGTTCGAAATTGGATAACGAATCCATTGCAAAGCTTCATTGAGAGGTTTATAATTGATAACTAAATGAGGCGTTCCACATTCAATTTCTGCATTTTTGTTGACGTAGAAAGTAGCACAAGACCAAGGGCTTTGGCTTTTTTGAATGAGTTTTTTGTCAAGAAGATCTTGAATTTCTTTTTTGCAAGTTTCAAGAAGTTCTTGGTTCATTTGAATAGAACGAGCTTTTGTTGGAATGTGTTTTTCAGTTTGGTTCGTAAGGAAGATTTACCGTATGTTGCTTTTGATTCCAAAAAGCGTTAGGTAAATCAACACAAACCGTTTATGAATCTTTGTCAAGGCAAGATTGGATTTTTGTTGGACAAGAGGTTGTTGAAGTTGTTGCTCAATTCGTTTAAAAGAAACATCTTCTTTGAGAAAGTTGATCTGATTTTGTTTAAGAGAAAGAGATTTAATTCTCTAAATTTGGGTTTTTCAATAAAAGGAAAAAAATTGTTTTTCCAAAATGTTCAATTGAAATTCCATTTGGCTAGTTGCATAGGGCATTATCATTGTAGCAAATGGTGCTCCAAGGATAATTTGTGACCCCATTTTCTTCATAAGAATAAAGGGAACTTTGACCTGCCAGCTTTCATTTTGAACTATAACATTTGAAAGTTTATACTTAATGTTTAGCTTTTATCCAAAAACAAATCGTTCAATAGTTTTTTCAAAATATTTAGTAGGGACTAAGCCTTCTAAAATACAGTTGGCTTGAGCTCCTATATCAAATAAAACAGGTTGATCAAAAACAAGATCTTTGATGATGATCTTGACATTTATATAAAATTTTTGTATAAAACATTTTGAAATCACATTTAAAAATGGTGTTTCAAGAGAATTATCATCTTCATTCTCTTTTTCCAAAACCTAATCAATATTCTCATTAGAAGGGTTTTGAGAAGAGGAAAGAAACTCTTGGATTTGAAAAGAGAGACTCATGAAGATATCCCTGAGAAGATTTAAGATTTTGAACTTCAATTTTAAGATTATTAATCTCAAATTGAAGATCGTTTATGGTTGTGGGTTTAACAGAACGTTTGAATCTTTCCATTGTTTTGGTAAGATCATAATTGTTTTGAAAAACCGAAAGTTTAGACGTAGAAGGAGTAGAAGAAGAAGTTGAAGGTTGTGAAAGAATATCTTTGAATTTTGAAAGATACTCACCTTTGTCACAATCTGGAAGTTTGGTGATGACATCAAGGAGCAAATCTTGCTCTTTGGTGATGACGTTTATTTGAGGATAATCAGAATCAGATGTTGAATTGAATTCATCATCTTGGATTTGGTTGATTTCTTCTTCGGAAGAGTAATAGCTATCATCATCTTTAGATCAAGAGTTGTTTCAAGAAGTAGATTGTTGATTTGTTCTCGAAGAGAGTTCTTCAAGAGTGATTTAGTTGATTTTCTTGGACATACGACAATATTTGGCATAGTGACCAAGTTTACCACATTTAAAACAAGTAGCATTATCCTTATTTTGAAGAACTTTAGAAAACTTATTTTGTTTAGGTCTAGGTCTGAATTTAGACTGGAAATTTTTTCTGAAGTTCTTATGAGGCTTTTGGAAATTATTTTTGTAAGAAGGATATTTTGAATAATGAGAATATTTATTTTTTTGGAAAAGAATTATTAAATCGAAAATTTTTGTGGTTTTTCTGTCTTGGTTTTGAACAAGAAGGAAGACCAAATTGTTCACAAATGGATCCCAATTCTTTTTTGTTAATACCCTTTTCTTTGGCAAGTTGATGTTTAATTCCATCATCTTGACAGATTTTCAAAGCAGTTTTCTGAACATGGGAAATCAATTCTCCATATGTCAAGCTTTCATAAGGAATGTTGCCATTATTAAAGTTCTAAGTTTGTCTCTAACTTTATCACCAAAAGACATTGGTAATCCAGCTAAAAACTTTTCCTTCCAAAAACCTTGGTTGGCATCATCTCTTGTGAGAACCCGAGTCATAAATGTATCTTTATACCATCTAAATTCAGATAGTGTCCGACATTTGATGTTAGAAAGAAGTTCAGAAGTACGATCTTTCCAAATATTTGGATTGCCAATAAAATGTTTAATAATTGTCAACATAAGGGTATTTACAGAATCTGGAATGGGTTCACCATTATGAGTAATAGGGGTTCCATCCATTCAGCCTTAACAGATGAAAAAATACTTGTTTTTTCATCATTAAATAGATAAAAATGCCACTAACCTTTTAGTTGACCAGTAAAACCAGATACTAAAAGATTAGTTATTTTTATATCTGAATAATCTTTGGAAGTATGATAAGCTGTGCTTACCATAGACATTTGTTGTAAGATTTGAAGAATATTAGTCTCACTCTGACCATCTATATTCCATTCATAGATATCATTTGAGTTGAAAGACTTAAAAGTTTGGTCATGATGTTCTTCTGTTAAAATATCCAAAGGACTGGCCCTAGGATAGTATAACTTGGAAGATTTTGGTAAAACAAGAAGAGAAGATTTTTTCCAATTTTGATGATTAATTTGAAATCAATTTCGGAATCTGAAGCCTTTTCCAAATTCATAATTGGTTTATTTGAAGAAGATGATTCAGAAGGAGTTTCAAGAACAATCTTATGTTTTAATTCAGAAAAAGGAGTTTTAGGATCAGCAACTTGCTTAAGATGTTGTAGTCGTTGATCAATTTGATGCACAATACTGGCGTTATTTTTACTCTGAAGACTTGTCTTGATTTTTGGATCAAGCTGGAAAGGTTTGAACAGAGGTTGTCTTATGGAGATTGCTTAATTGTGTATTTAAGTAGGTCTTGTATGTTAGGTGGCTACTAACAAGCAAGAGTTGTGGCCTTAGATTATTGGAAAGGAGTTAAGGTTAGACCTCTATTAAATAGTGTGTGCTAATAGGATTTGTGCAGAATTCTATCTATATTGTAAGCTACAGGAATGATTTTACCTCACATAACCATTACACCTAGGTTAATATGATATTCTACACTTGAAAACCCATATAGGAATATAGGAGGAGTAGATTAAGGAGTATATTTACAGAATGCAATAGTGGTGGGTTAACTAAATAACATTGTTGTAGGCAGTTTGCTATAGGATTGCACAAGCTGTAGCAATACGTTGCTGTAGCATTTGACTAAAGCAATCTAGGGGATGAATGCAAATTAAGGGAAGTCTGAGTCCTACCTGTTTAATGATATCTCAAACAATCTTAGTTCTCACACAATTGTACTCTTTTGTTAGTATTAGTAATAGTTCACTCAACTCAATCCAATACATTGTTCATCTTGCAACTTTCACTTGATTCTTTACTGCATCAATAGGTATTTTAATCCTCATAGAAATGATACTCTACTCTACCCTTTACTACTTGTTCAACTGGTGCATCGGTATTTAACTAACAGAGATCAATTCCTTCAACCCCTACCGCCTCCAAGTGACAACGAAGATGATCTGAACAGAGCTATCATGGAATTTGGAATTCCTAACTTGAATGGACTTAACTATGGGATAACTCCACGATGAGCATAATTTATGCCATGTTTTCTCTGTATTAAATGACATAATTGAGCAGTGAATATAAGCTTAACTGTGTTAAATTTAAGCAAAAAGGTATTAATTCATTATATAGAGAACTTAAGGATGCATTTCACACATATCTTAAACATGCGCTAAGAAAAGAGCAAGTTGCGAGGCTTTATGAGAAAAACGTATAGCAAAGCTGATACTATGCTATAGCATCAGGACAGCTTATTGAAGTGCAACACAAGGCATCTCTGAAGCTATAGCAAAGTAAAGGACGTAATGCTATGCGGCATATGTTACGATATTTTGTCAAGATTATTTCGGGAAATATAGTGAAGGTCAAGAACAACGGTAGATTACGACGTAACGGAATAGAAGATGCGAGAAGATCAAAACTTAAGATTTGAAGAATCCTGCGGGATTAGCGAATCAATCTACTAAGATTGGAAAGAGATACAACTGGATCTCGATAGACTAGAAGAAGGCCCGGCTTGCGGAACTTACGCCCAAGAAAGCCTGATTTATAAGGAAACATCAAGCCAACCTTAAAAAGGGGAGTTGAGTCGCTGAGAGTCTAATCCTATTCATATATGGCCAGACTCGAAAGAAGAGAAAGAGAGCTCACAAGGCACGAAAACTCCAAGAGAACCCAACATCCTTCCTTGCGGTAAGATGGAGAGAAGAAGACGTGGAGTGGTGACGTGACGTTGCTTCTTCCACGCCATTGGAACCTTTGTCAAGCTTTATGTGTTTACTTTTTGTTTAAGCTTTTGATCATGGGCTTTCTGTTGCAATCTGTTTTGTGATTCCCTCATCGAGTCATGAACTAAAATTTCGTGATCGAGCGAGAATGATTTCTTAAGTTTGGAATGAACCTAGTTGCTAGTTTTTAATTCAATAAATTCAGTTTGCTTATCAGTAATTTAAATTCTTTTCGATTAGCAGAAGATAAGGGCTAGATTAGTGGCCTCGGCTTATTGGAAAGGAGTTGGGGTTAGACCTATGAGAAATAGTGATTGCTAAGCAGGCTGGTGTAAGGCTTGACCTATTATTGTAGGCTTCAGGAATGGGTCTACCACTCATAACCATAACACCTTGCTTTGTAATGTTAATCTAACTAGAAAATTTCCATAGGCATATGGGAGACGTAAAGTTAGTATTATATGTATCAGACGCAGAAGCTTCGATAGACTCTAGTGGTGTGTTAGCTGAATAGCATTGTAAATAGTATCTATGCTATAGCATTGCGGAAGTTGTGCAGTATAAATGCTATAGCAATGTGTGAGTAACTGGGGGATTGATATGCTTAAGAATGATTTTGAGTTCAGCCTATTTTCCTACTGATATCTTCTTACGACTACGATACTCTGTTTACTTTCTTGTTATATAGCGTAACCACAAAAACACCCCCTAAGTCAATCAGATTTTACTTTTTGTTCACACAACTATTATAGCAGTTGAGCGTCACTTTTTGGTATCTCAGTCTCTGTGGGACATACTCTACTTACACTTTATTACTTGTTCGACTGGTTCACTTGCCTTCAAGGAAATCGACCAACAAGTTTTTGGCACTGTTGCCGGGGACTGTAGATTCCTTAGTAACAACACACTTATCGCGTAATAGTTGTGATTTATTCAATAAAGCTCACTTTTCACTTTTTGTGATTTTTAGGTGCATTCTGTAGTGTATGCGTAACTCGCCTTCAGTCGACCTACAACCTTACAATCCTAAAATCTAACTCACTTATAAGCAAAGGTGCAAGAAGCAGAAGCGAAGAAGTCAACTTTTTGACTCAGTAGACATGGCGGATGTGCAAACTAATCACGATCAGGAGCAAGGAGAACAGCAAGCACTAAATAGGGACGATCAGGTCCTTTCACCTCCAAATCTAGATGTGAACAAAGCTATTATAGAGTTCAGGATTCCATACTTAAACAAATTGAATTCGACTATCACACCTCTGATCTTTAATGCTGGACACTTTGAGATCAAGGTGTCATGATTCAGATGCTAAATGCGGTCAGACAATTTGGAGGACTACCATCACTGAAGGCTTTCATAGAGGCGTGTGACTCGTTCGTCATTCCAGGAGTGACGCCTGATTCAGTTTGAGTTAAATTATTTCCATTCTCTCTTCGGGACAAAGTTCAGACGTGGCTCAACAATTTATCAGCCAACTCAATCACTTCCTGGAATGATTTGGGGAGCAAATTCTTGCTCAAGTTCTTACCACCTACCAAGAACGCCCAACTCAGAGGAGATATCACTAATTTCCAACAAAAGTCTGGTCAATCCACATATAAGGCATGGGAAAAATTTAAAGACCTCTTCCGAAGGTGCCCACAACATGGACTGTGCGAATGGGTTCAATTAGAAACATTATACAGAGGTCTTGATGGACAAACACGATCAATTGTAGACGCCCCATCTGGAGAATCCATCTTGATGAAGTCTTATGAAGAGGCCCATGATTTATGTGAGTGCGTGGCTATGAACAGCCGCCAATGGTAAGCAGACAGAGTCACACCACCCAAAGCTGTTAGTGGAATACATGAATTGGATGCTATGACTGCCCTCACTACCCAAGTATCATTTCTGACCAATATGGTAAAAGGAATTACGCTTCCTTCAAACAACACATCACTGCAACCATCTCAGATAGGTTGTGTGTACTGTGGCAAAGAGCATACTTATTCTCAATGCTCTGCCAACCCCGAATCTGTCAATTTCATCAACAACTTCAATAGGGGCAGTAACACCAACAACCCGTATTCTAATACGCACAATCCCGGATGGAGGCAGCATCCCAATTTTTCATGGAGTTCTCAAGGTCAACAAGAAGTGGGACAATAATCAGGCCCGCAATACCCAAACAGAACATCAAACCTACTAAGGTTTACCCAGCAAGCACGATAGCAGGGAGGTGACTCAGAACCGTAGCACTCTATGTTGACCCTTTTGAAGGAATATATGGCAAAGAATGATGCAATCATTTAGAATCAGCAGGTAACCCTTAGAAACCCTGAAAACCAAGTGGGACAACTAGCTATTGCCCTTAACAATAGACGCTCAGGATCTCTGCCTAGTGACACTGAAGTCCCCAGGATCCAAGGAAAGGATGAAGTAAAGCTAATAGAGCTACGAAGCAGCAAGAGTCTGAAACCTATGAGAATAACCAAACAACTTTCTGGAGGTACTGATGCGTAATTGGGCAAATCAAAGGAGGGATAAGAAAGTACTGAACAACTCCTTGAAGATGAGCAGAAGTACCTAAGACTGTCACGACTTGAACAGGATATCAATGTCGTGACATTGCCTCCACTTGTTGTATTGGATGATCACGTGCAACACCCAACAAGGAATGCTACATCATCATCATCACAACATAATCATGATCTCGAGTCTTCAAAGATGCTAAAGCAACCCCTGCCTTTCCCACAAAGACTACAAAACCAAGGTCAAGAGAAACAATTTCAGAAATTCCTTGACATACTACAACAGTTGCACATTAATATCCCTCTGGTGGAAGCACTGGAACAAGATGCCTAGCTATGTGAAATTTATGAAGGAAATTTTTTCTAAAAAGAGATGGCAAGAAGAATTCGAGACAATAGCATTGACCCAGGACTACAGTGCCATGCTAGCAAATCGGCTCCCACCAAAGTTAAAAGACTTTGGGAGCTTCACAGTCCCCTGTGCAATTGGATCTCAATATTCAGGGAAAGCCCTGTGTGACCTCGGTGCCAGTACTAATCTCATGCCTATGTCTATTTTCAAGAAGTTGGCAGTTGGGGAAGCCAGGCCCACAACAGTTACGTTGCAGCTAGCCGGTCGCTCCATCGTCTTACCAGAAGGAAAAATTGAAGAAGTCCTGGTAAAAGTGGATAAATTCATCTTCCCTATGGATTTCATTATTCTTGACTTCGAAGCAGATCGCAAAGTTCCAATCCTCCTGGGAAGACCTTTCATGGCAACCAGGCGGACGCTGATTGATGTGGAAAAAGGAGAACTTACTATGCGAGTTAATGATGATCAGGTCACCTTCTCAATCCTTAAGACAGTGAGATTCGAAGACCCAGCTAAGAAATACTTAACCTTTGAAGATGACAGCAAGGGCAGTAAAGAAGCAGGCAGCATTCCTGCACTACCTCAGCATTAAACTGCTATGGCAAGGTTGGACTGAAGACCATAAACCAATCGCTATTGGGCGGCAGCCCATGACATTGTTTTTCTTTTCTTTAGTTGGCAGACGCAGCGATCGAGTTAGCATAGTCAATGCTATGGCATCATCGATAGCATATTGGACCTAGGTATGTGCTTATCTATATGCTATAGTTAAGGGCCATCGTCACGGGGCCCATTTGTTGGGATCCGTACATGAATCGGAATTAAAATTTTATGAATCCTGAAGAGGATCGCTCAACGGCGTTTAAATCAAGGTTCATTAGAAACCATACCTATGCAAATTGGTGAGCTTCTCTTTTTTTTTTGAACACGTGGGCTACCTACTCGATCAACAGAAGTCAACTCTATGAATCGCCTCCCTCCACTGGTATCCACACGAATAGCACTCGAACACGGACGCCAACGTGCTAGTGCCTTCAAACCTTGCATCTCTCTATTTTCTCTCTAGGGTTTCTCGCGGGTTTCTAATACGCTTGATAAAATGTCCCGTAGGTTTTTCTTAAACCCGATAGGCGCATTATATTCAAAATTAATCCTTATTAATTTTGAAATTTGAGTTTGAGTTAAAATAATATATTAATTAAATCTATCTAATAGATCTAATCTAATATATTTATTTAATCCGAATTAAAAGCCTTCGATTTAATTTATCTCTATAAATTAAATATGAGAAAATATATCTATCTTTTTAATTAAATCGAGATACTATATCTGAATTTAAATTAAATCGACATATGATATCTTTATTTGAAAGTAAATCAAAGATACAATATTTCTATTTGCTTTAGATATTTAATTTATCAAATAAATTTAATATAAAACAAATATTATATAATAATATTATAATCTCTATTAAATAATATTATTATATTATTTTTGAATTTAATATATATATATATATATATATATTCATCCTAGATTAAATACGGTATTCATTAAATCTTAGATATATCTAAGATTCAATGAATCTGGACACTTTTGCTCGTGTTGGGCTATTCTTGTGTGCGACCCTGCAGGCCCACATGAGATTGGCAGTGGACCAATACTGTACCAGCCCACAAGTCACAAGTGGCCTCTAGCAAGATATTGTGACTACCCAATTCACATGGGGATCGATGATACGATACTACCTATCATACAACCATGTCACATCCCTTTTGTCACACGATAATTTGGTTAAGGATGAGGCATGGATAATGTCAACTTCTTGTTCTTGACCATTACTTTCTTGATTCTCAAGTAGTCTAATAATTGAAATGGAAACTCCTTTCCACCGTAGTTTGGCCATACGTTTCTCAGACTCACTCATCGAGGGGCCGAGTAATGTGAGGGACAAATTCCATCTTGACCATTCACATTCCTCTGATCCCGATCCAATCCTTTATCATCATCCGGTCAAAGGTGACTTTTGACTAGGTCAAAGATCAGCGATGCATCATATAGGAATCCATGATGATCTCAGGTCAAAGGGCATTGTGAAGCGGTCATACATGAGAAAAGCTTATGACTTATTCCATCCAGCTTTCTCATAGTGGGTCGGTCCAGCACCTTGTACTCTTACAAGTGCCCATGACTTTGATTCGTATCTCTATACCTCATCAAAGTCATACTGGTCTTATTTCATCTTCACTCCCACGTAGATGACCGACCAGGGACATTTAGGATAATCTATAAGATATACCTAGGGATACAGTTATCACTATAAACATGCAAATGAAATGATAACTAGATGGAGAATACTTTAAATGACATTAACGTTTAAAATACAATGACTTGCCCCTAGGGCATAATGTCCAACACCATTTGCATTAAGTCCCGCCAACTTATCACTCAAAGAGTCACGTTACTTCACGCTCAAGTTTCAGCCTTAACCCGTCCATTCACTGTGTTTCCTCATTTCGTGTCTCTTCCCCTCCCTCCACCTCAAGCACCTAACCCAAACCACCGCCCTCCACCAGTCCACCATGCCCAGAGTAAAACAAACGGCGAGGCACGGCTGGGTGCCCCTACGGGTTCACGCCCGCAATCTTCCGGCTCCACCACCACTACCGACGCCAGCGCCACCCACACCCTCTGATACCTCCTCCTTTTCCTCTAGTTCCAGCGACTTTGATGATTCGCCAGGCCCCGCGACCTCCGCCGATATGGAGTACATCCTTACCAACGCCCTCTTTTACTGGCACTCGACCACGGACACGAACTCAATGGGCAAGTTGCTTCGCTGTCTTCATCGGTTGCGCAAGGAGCTCAAGACCATCCACAGCAACCCAAACGCGTTCCACGCGGCTTATCGTCGTGGTTCGCCCAAAGCCATCTCGCTCTCACAGTCCCACTCAGGGCTCCCGGTGGCCAACGCCGTAAATAACCCCTTCGGTGAAGAGGACACGGCCACGAACGCTCCGAATTCCCCCCGCCCTTTAGTTTTTTTTTTATGTTTTTTTTTTCTTTTTATATTATGTTAAATTGGTTTATTTTCTGACACTCTGATATTTCCCTGAGCGTTTGCCTCAGGGCCTTTTTGTGAATGCTGATATCAATGCCTTGATTTCTCTATAATTGCTCGAGCCTCATACCTGTTCCCCTTGCGTACTTCGTCGTGTTCCTTCTTTGCTGCAATGGGGCATTGCATCATTCAAGTGTGGGGGGATTAGTTATTTTAATCTGTGATATAATCTGCTGCTGCTGTTTCAATGTGCGTGTGCTATCCTAATTTACCCTGAATTTAGCTTTTGCACAAACTAAAAAATTTTCAAATTGCATGATGAAGCATGAATAGAATTTTGTAGCAGTAGGATGAATGTCTGTATAACGGAGTATACCATGATTGCCTAAGGAAACTGAACCTTTAGGCTTGGGAAATTGACAGTGCTAGCCAACCTGATATGGGGTAAAGTGGTAGTAAGGAAGTTTAGAGAGAAGAACCCACAATGGAAGGATTTATTTGAGCCTAATTGTTTTATTCTAGTGTGCATGTCTGCTAGCCCATGTATGATCCTTGATTTGTCTTAGTTCTTTGATAGACTATCTAGCATCTGAGCATGTAATTTGTAGGATAAAGGATTCATATCACACCTACCATCCCTATACACAAACCAGGAGACCTCACCATTGCTATCCCCTTTAACCCCATCGACTATGCTATAGTAGAACTAGTTAGATAGGAAGAGTCTTGTGAAAACTATGGTGCAATGATAAAGCCGTATGCCTCCACAAGATGCTGCGAGAAAGTGGTTTTGCTTATTAAAAAAAAGAGAGAAAGGCCTAGAATAAAGAGCATCAAGGAATACAAAGTTCAAAAAAGGCATTCGGCTAAAGCTAAGAGACTTGTCTAATACCCTGCTATAACGTTAACTACCACTTCTCATCTTAACACCTAGCCATCCATACCAATATAACCCAAGAAGTCGTTTGGACGAATGAAAACTCAGATGCTAGGAAGCAATCTTAGAACTTTGGCAAGGCTATGGAACTTCTAAGTTAGCATGACAAGAGAGAAAGATAAAATCCCCAGGGTGAGAGAGTGTAAACACAGAACCCGAGAGCCTCTTGACACTTCCTCATCTAAGCAATGCCACGCATCACGAGCCGCTAGTACTGGGTAGTGGGATTGCCTATATGGGGACGAGAACTGAAAGCAATTGTGTAAGCATAGTTATACGAGATAGGAGCGCTACGACTATGAGTTTTTATTATTTTTATCTTATTTTTCCCAGGAGTGAAAAAAGCTAACTTTGGGGGTATTTGATGGGCACAATTTATGCCATGTTTTCCTTGTATTAAATGACAGAATTGAGCAATGAATATAAGCTTAACTGTGTTAAATCTAAGCAAAAAGACATTAATTCATTATACAGAAAACTTAAGGATGCATTTCACACATATCCTAAACATGCGCTAAGAAAAGAACAAGTTGCGAGGCTTTATGAGAAAAACGTATAGCAAAGCTGATACTATGCTATAGCATCAGGACAGCTTATCGAAGTGCAACACAAGACATCTCTGAAGCTATAACAAAGTAAAGGACGTAATGCTATGCGGCATATGTTCTGATCTTTTGTCAAGATTATTTCAGGAAATATACTAAAGGTCGAGAACAATAGGTAGATTGCTGAGAGATACGACTGGATCTCGACAGATTAGGGAGGCCTAGCTTGTAGGAACTCTTGCCGCAAGAAAGTCGATTATAGAAGGAAACAGCAAGCCAACCTTAAAAAGGGAGTTAAGTCGGCGAGAGTCTAATCCCATTCATATATGGCCAGACTCGGAAGAAGAGAGAGAGAGAGTTCACAAGGTACGAAAACTCTAGGAGAACCCAGCATCCTTCCTTGCAGTAAGACAGAGAGAAGATGTGGAGTGGTGACATGACAGGGCTTCTTCCACACCGTCAGAACCTTCATCAAGCTTTCTGTGTTTACTTTCTATTTAAGCTTTTGATCATGGGCTCTCCTGTTGCAATCTGTTTTGCGTTTCCCTCATCAGTCATGAACTAAAATTTTGTGGCTGAGCGAGGATGGTTTCTTAAGTTTGGAATGAACACAGTTACTAGTTTTTAATTCAATAAATTCAGTTTGTTTATCAATAATTCAAATTCTTGTCGATTAGCGGAAGCTAAGGAATAGATTAGTGGCCTCAGCTTACTAGAAAGGAGTCAGGGTTAGACCTCTAAGAAACAGTGATTGCTAGGTAGGTTGGTGCAAGGCTTGACCTATTATTGTAGGCTTTAGGAATGAGTCTACCGCTCATAACCATAACACCTTGCTTTGTAATGTTAATCTAACTAGAAAATTGCCATAGGCATATGGGAGAAGTAAAGTTAGTATTACATGTATCGAATGCGAAAGCTTCGATAGACTCTAGTGGTGGGTTAGCTGAATAGCATTGTAAATAGTATCTATGTTGTTGCATTGTGGAAGCTGTGCAGTATAAATGCTATAGCAATGTGTAAAGCAATTGAGGGATATATATGCTTAAGAATGATTCCGAGTTCAGCCTATTTTCCTATTGATATCTTCTTACGACTACAATACTCTGTTTACTTTCTTGTTATTCAGCGTAACCACAACCCCCCCAAGTCAATCAGATTTTACTTTTTATTCACACAACTATTACAGCAGTTGAGCGTCACTTTTCGGTATCTCAGTCTCTGTGGGACGATACTCTACTTACACTTTATCACTTGTTCGACTGGTTCACTTGCCATCAAGGAAATCGACCAACACTCTGCCAGAAATCACAATTGCACAATTTGAACTAAAACCTGTTATGTTCCAGATGATACAAACAGTGGGACAGTTTAATGGACTACCATCAGAAGACCCTTATCTCCATCTCAGAATGTTCATGGAAGTCTGTGATGCTTTTAAGATCCCAGGAATGCCAGTCCATTACTACAGAAAAATGACCTTTTACTTCCCTAAGAGATGTCCGTTTTTGAAAAGGGGAAGTAAAAAATAAAGGCAATGGCATTGTTGTAATTATGTGGAGAATATAGGTGTCCTAATTTAGAAAAAAGAAGCCAAAAGTTACTTTTGGAGTCCTAATAAAATTTCAGGACGTCAAAGGTGAACCCTAACGCAACGTTTGACGGAAAAAGTAATATTTTTGGCATTTTTGGCATCCTAAATATTATATAGGACGCTAAAGTCAATCTTTTTGGCGTTCGGGGGCAATATACTGCAAGATCATAACCTACCTTTAATCCAAGAGGATTGCAATCAAGGGATTTGGCTAGATCAGGTAGTTACGATACTTGGGCTACCAGACGCACAAGGCCCATGAATCTTAACTTAAGGTACACTATAAATAGGAGGTAAAACCCTAAGTTATAGACACTTACTCTTTACTCTTTACTATACTGCCATCACCGTGCACACACATCACCTCCTTTAGCGCAAGCCTTATTGTGTACAGTAATCCCATGTTCTTCTAGGTATCTGCCTCATAGATATCTAGATTGAATCACTTGATCTAATATCAACGAACTAGCCCACCAGGCTAGACATCTGTATTCTCATACAGAATATTGGCGCCGACCGTGGGGAACCATAAACTTTGATCCCCGTGACCAACGATGGTTAACACAGGAAGCAATAGTCGGATCCCTCAGCCTGGAAACCAAATTCCAGGGGAGGCAAGTCAGCTGCAGCAGAATCAAGACCCACCGCCACTTAAGGATGACCACGATTATGACGCTATAAATGATGGAGATGACGTAGCAGATACGGCATCCTCCCCACCAATCACGGCTGATCTTCAGGATGCGGAAGATTTGAAGGATGAACCTGGATAAGGAAGACTGAAGCCGTGCAAAATGACCCTCATAGGGTTTAACGGAGAACACTCTCCTCCCAAGGGGTACATTGACCTCAGACTGACGTTGGGTACAAAACGAGTCAGGTTTATTGTGGCCGATTTCCCTTCCCCATATAACATAATATTGGGGAGGCCAACTATCCACAATTGGGATATGCTGGTCTCCACAAAGCATTAGAAATTGAAGATGGTGAGCACTAAGAACAAAGTTATCACTATCAATGGAGACCAGAAGGAGTTTCGGTAATGTTAGTTTGAAACAGCCTTGAAAGACCTGGCTATCACCCAAGAGGGGGGGTGAATTGGGTGTTTAATAAAACTTTAGGAACTTTGAAAATATTTTCGAACCTTATTGAAAACATTTCAAATGACAATAATAATTGATAAAGCATTAATCAATCATTCAAACATGTATGGACATTTAGATATATATGTGCTGGAAATGTAAGAGATAAGGGAAGAGAATATGCAAATTGATTTATACTGGTTCGGCCCAATCCTTGACCTACATCCAGTCCCCAAGCTCCGCTTGAGATTTTCAATCCACTATCTTCTTCCAACTTGATTACACGTTCTGTACTTGAAGTAATCCTCTCACTAGGATTCACTCCCCCTAACAAACTGTAATCAATACACTTGCTTGATTACACACTCTGTACTCAAAGTAATCCTCTCACTAGGATTCACTCCCCTTACAAGCTGTAATCAACACAATGTGTTTCCCACTCAAGATCACCCAATCTTGAGTAACTCTCAGATAGTATGGTAGGATGTTTACAATAAATCTTCTCTCTCTCAGAAGTAAATGAATAAACACTGAAGCACAATACAAATCAGATAGTATGGTAGGATGTTTACAATAAATCTTCTCTCTCTCAGAAGTAAATGAATAAACACTGAAGCACAATACAAATCATTTCATTCTCAGTGATAAGCTACGTAAGCATTGAGAACAGAGAGTAAATGTTATGAAAAATAGAGTATCATCATGTTGAAGATGTAAGCATGTGTGTTGCGTTTTTCTGCTCTGTGTTCTCTATATGGAGGCTTCAAATCTTTGAGTATTTATGCTGGTTGAAGCTTGTGACCGTTGTAGATTCATTCAGGCATGAATCCATTTGAATTTCTAGCTGTTGAAGAATATTACCATTATGAACAGTAACACGAATTTTGGATTCTGTCTATTTCAGAAATCTAAACGTTATGGACAGTAATTTTCAAATATTATCTTCCATGTGGTCTTGGTCTTAGAATAATGATGCTCGACACTTTCTCATTGGAATGGGTTTGTTGTCGCATTGAAACTTGGTTGAGTTTCTTTCCACTGTCATCCACTTTCATATTTTTGAATATTGCATCTGTTGAAGCTTTTGGATGTTGGAGCATTTCATTGTTTGAACGTTCGAATCCATTGAAGAACATTACTGCTGGGTATTCAACTTCATTTCTTCAAGTTCCTTGTTGAATTCGATCTTCTTTGCCATTTTTAAAAATCTGCAGAAATCTTCATCTTCATGCTTTTGACAGATTTTGATTTCTGCCAAGTTTGATGTAATCTCAAACTTTAATCACCTGAAACTTGTACACAAATTATATAAATGATGTTAAGAAGTAGTATAAATCATTTGAGTAATAATCTGGATGTTCTTGATGTGAAGCAATGTTTCAGATATGGTGATTTTTCTGAACCAGAGGTGTAAACTCGAGTTTGCTCTTGAAAACTCGAGTTTTCCTTTTGTTATCGAGTGCTGGATTTCTTTCTGCCTGAGCAAAACTCGAGTTTTGTACTTACAAACTCGAGTTTGGAAGATACTCTGAAGATCGTTGCTCTCGTCGATGGAAACTCGAGTTTCCACTTGTAAACTCGAGTTTTGGTTCTCTCCCAAAACCAAAGTTCGCTCTCTTTCTTCGATAAACTCAAGTTTTGATTTACAAACTCGAGTTTGGATGAACTTCCGGACTTGGTTTCTCTCTCAGAATTCGGAAACTCAAGTTTTGTACTTACAAACTCGAGTTTTGATTTTGTTGAGCCTTCTTGAAAAACAACTGTCAACTTTTGAGGGCCATATCTCTCTAGTATGAACTCTATTTTGGTCTGTTCAAATCTTGATAGAAAGATCTGTGAGTCTACTTTCATATGCCACTGATTTTAGCTCAATCGGATTTGTAGTTTGTAAGATACACTCAAAACATTGAAGCTTGGTTTGCTGTGTGGCGTGGATTTCACTGTCAAATTCCAAAATTCATAGCTCCTTGATATGAACTCCTTTTGGGCTTCAATTACATATCAAAATGATGCATTGGGAGTCTAGTTTCATATGCCACTGATTTCACTTCAATCTGATTTCTGGTTTAAGAGATATCATCGAATTACCAGACCTCGCCTAAGCTAAACGTGACACGTAGCTGATCTCCGTAAACTCGAGTTTTCACTTGGAAACTCGAGTTTTGAGTCCTAAACTCGAGTTTGTACTTGGAAACTCGAGTTTTCCTTGTCCAGCGACACCAGAGATGCTGAAGACACTTGTTAACTCGAGTTTTTGATGGCTGACTCGAGTTTTGATTCCTAAACTTGAGTTTTGAGTCCCAAACTCGAGTTTTCTCATACCGAGGAGAAAATCATTGTAGCGAAGCGAAACTTGAGTTTTAACTTTGTGACTTGAGTTTTCTCATCCCGAAGCTGATTACTGATGACTTTAACTTTGAATTGAGCCATTCCAACTTCCATATGATCTTGGAGGCTTCTAGCTTCAATATAAGAACTTGAATAATTATATCTTCATTTCATTCAGCAAGTTCTTCCATCTTCCATCTTCCAACTTGATCATTATTCATTATTTGACTTGGGCTCATCATTCTCTCCAGCTTCTACCTTCTTCAATATCCAGAAAGCTGACCCTATACTGAACTTGTTCCAGAATTCCATGTGTCGTCTTTACGTATCTCCGCACTATTCATGTATACTTTGCATTGTAGCTCAAATATGATGAAGCTTCATTTCAACTTTCATTTGATCATAGAGACTTTATGTATCACAAGAACTTGATTGTTGTGCAAGTTCTTCTTTCTTTAATTCCTTATCTCCTTCTTGATTAATCTATATAATTCAACTTGGATTAATCTACATTAAATACAGTAGTTAGTCCATGTAGGCGATAACTATATTACTCAATCTTTTTGCTTTTAATAATGGCATCTATATAAGACATCATCAAAACTAATCATAACCAACATTCTCCCCCTTTTTGATGATGACAAATACTATAAGAAAAATATGTATGAATATGAAAATACATTAGATGCAACATATTTTTCTTGCCATTTCTCTCCCCTTATTTGTCATCGAAAAAGTTGAAGTAAGGAAGGTAAGCTTGTGAAGAGGCAAATATGAAGATAAGTTTGAAATCATTGTCTCTCCTTAATTATATGTTAAGAAAACAACTTTCTTTCCCCTGTTTTGAAAGTATTTGATATGATGCAAGTAGAAAAAAATTTCATGAAAATATGTTTGAAAACAATTTGGAAAGGTTTGTCAAAACATCTTTCACAATTAATGCATATAGATACAAACATGTGCAAAATTTATCTGAAAAAAAGATAGAGATTAGAAATGCTCATGTTGGCTTTGCAAATTGATGAATGATCGATGAAATCCATTTGCTATCTGTATGAAATTTGGTTGTGTCCCCATGGTCTGAGATGAAGCAGTGATGTGAGATTCTTTGGAAAACCTCAATAGCGGGATCATGAATATCCCGTATGATAGGATGAAAGTACTTGGCTTCTTGTAGATTATCTCATTTGAATGAATATGATCGAGTACTCACTTTCCATCCTTTGCTTTTTTTCTTCATAGATCATTCATGTAGAGCACATCTCAGCTTCAATGATTAACCGCCAAGGCATTTTTCCTTAATTTAATGGTTTCTCCTTGTAGTGTATCAAGGAAAGTTGTAACACATAACCAAATCTCCTACTATAAATTAAAAACTTTCTTTGCAAAAGAGATTTGTTAGTACAATCGATATTAAAGTATTCCTTTCTAAATGATATTTTCAAATAAGAATAATGAAAGGAAAATATAAGATATTTTCAAATATGAATTTAACTCATCACTAAAACTAATAAAACATAGTGAGTGCAAATGAGTATGCTTAAAAGGGTTTTCTTCAAATGAAGGAGATGAGCTTTTAAGGTATAAAACACATATGAATGTGAAACTCCCCCTTAATGAATGCATGACTAAAATGTGAAGCTCCCTTTAATGATATCAAATAATAATGTGATACCAAGTGTTATGATGTCTGGAATTCATCTAACTCCAATGTACATAACATTGTATCTCAGAATTAAGAACTTTCAAGTTCACATGGGTGGACTTGAAATTGGTATGAAGAAATCACTTATGCTTTTTATGATGATAAAAATGTTTAAAGCATAATGATAAAAAAAAAAAAAAAAGTGTTCTTAGGCTAGACTTCGTGTGATAAAATTTGAATGAAGAAAATCAAGTTAGCCTGAAGAGCATAGAAATGATTATGATGTATGTAACATTATTTCAGAATACAATACCTCACTCAAGTAATATCATAATTACTTGAGCCATAATCATTTGTAATCCATAGATGCATTATTGGCTAATCACATTCTGATGATGTGACCAATATTGAGGATCTTTGGATGTGAATGAGCTTCAAGAGGATGAGTCTTTATAGCCACCAATTGCTCTGAATGCATCTTAGAAGTAGAAATCCCAAATGAGCTTTGAATAGGATCTCAAAATTAGTTTCTGCTCATAGCTTCTCATCAAGCTAGCATACTCCTTATCATCTTGATCTAAGCTTCTTGCTAGTGATGGGATGTCACTCAAGTGAAGCCACGAATTTGTAGACATAGCCAATGAAATGATCAATTCTATTTGTCTATGTTCTTTGTATCCCTCAACAGAACATTTTGGTTAGCTCCTACAAAAATATGTGTCCTTTGGTACTCAATGATTCTTGAGTCCACACAAGATTAGATACAAGAACTCTTATGCTCCTATAGAATTAAATCATATGATGTTTGAGCAAAGAGTATAATAAGTTAATGAAAGATTAAGAACATGATTTTACCCAATCAAATAAGTTCAAACCAAATGAATCAAATAGGGTAATAGCTAAATGATACCAAAAATGTTATTTCTCAATGACAAGATGAAATATACTTTATGCGAGAAAAGATGTCATTGATAAAATACATGTAAGTTTGAGCATAGAAAATCTTAGCCATAAAGATAAGCATTTATCAACTTACAGTTCAGATTTTTCAAGAATGATAATGAAATGTGAAAATCGTTTCAAATCTTGAATGTCCTTTCAAAAATGTGATAATGCATTATGAAATCAAAATTTTCATAAATGAAAGATTCATTTTTGAAACATGCTTGAAAAATCGATGCTCATGTTAAACATGGTGAAAGTCAATAGGTTTAATGAATATATTAATATGCTTCAGATTTGGAGAACATGTTGAACATTGAAGTTAACATGTTGAAGAATTTTCTGAAAAGCAAAAGTCATGAAGGTAAAGCATTATCAAGACATGCTTAGCATAACAGAAATATATGAGCATAATGACTTTGCTATTGACTAAGAGATAATCTTGCCTTAGAGAGTAGAGTCTTGAAAATATAAGAACATTCAAGGCAAGAATATGAATATACAGAAATAGTTACTCAAAATATGGATGAAGACAAATGCTTATGTATTTGAATAACACAAGGAGTACTAGGATTCATGAACGATGAAGTACAAACTCATTAATCCAAATGACTAGAGTTCCATAATATTATCCTAGTAAGTTATTACATATAATGGTTAATGCACTAACATTTAATGCATTAATGAACATTCATAATGCTTGGAATAACTTGACCAATAATGATTTATCTAATAAGCATAATATTTTCACAAATTGAATTCTTTTCTTGAGATAAACTTGAAACTCAGATATGATTAACTTGTTAGGCATGAGGTCCAACTAGTAAGATAATGAAACTAAAGGGTTCAAGCAAAAACATTGAATTCCAAAGATCAATGTGTGAATGATAGGGAAAACTCAATTGGACAAATTTGAAGCATATCCAACATTCAATATACAATATTAACTTCCAATTTGAAACATCATTTGAGTGCAATCAAAGTATGGATATGTTTTCAAAACATTTGTATGCATTTCCTCAAAACAATGTGAGTTGAAATTCAAACAAATTTTATACTTGTGCATTTCAAAAATATAATCATCAAAGTTATGCACAAATTCACTTGTTTGATCATAAAAAATTCACTAACAAATTGATTAAACATAATTAGGAATATTAGTGAATGATGATAGGAAGTATTAAGATCAAACAAGAAGATTTCGCAAATCTGGAAAACTGATTTTCAAATTGAGGCTTGAAAACTAGAGTTTTCAAATGAAAACTGGAGTTTGTCACTCAGCACTTAAGTAAAACTGGAGTTTCGAAATGAAAACTGGAGTTTGTCACTATTCATTTAAGCAAAACTCGAGTTTCCGATCAAAACTCGAGTTTTGGACTGTTAACATAAAAAATGAATTTTAGTCCAAAACATCAAAACTAGAGTTTTCATTCAAAACTCAAGTTTTCAAAACATTGAAAAGATACAATCCTTTCGGGTTGATCAAAACTCGAGTTTTCACTTATTTATGAAAACTTTGAGAAATCAAAACTTGAGTTTCATTTATGAAAACTTGAGTTTCTAAAATGGTTGAAAGGATCAAAGTCTTTGCTTGGCCAAAACTCGATTTTTCAAACCAAAACTCGATTTTTCAAACCAAAACTCGAGTTTTCAAACCAAAACTCGAGTTTTCATTTAAATATGAAAAACATTGAGAAATTTGCGCCAAGTCAAAACTGGAGTTTTCGAGAAAACTAGAGTTTTCAAAAATCATGTAAAATTGGAAAACTCTCTTGTCAAGTCGAAACTCGAGTTTCTAAACCAAAACTCGAGTTTCCACAAAACTTGGGAAACTTTGTCTTTTGAAGATAAACTCAAAACTATAGTTTTCAAATCAAAACCAGAGTTTTCTCAAGTTGAAAAGTTTAGTTGCTCTCTCGTGTGACCAAAATTTGAGTTTCCAAACCAAGACTCGAGTTTTGCACTATTCAAAAAATATTGAAGTGTCTCTGTATGAAGAAAACTTGAGTTTCTATTACAAAACTTGAGTTTTGGTTAAGGATGAAAAACTTGGTGTTCTTGGTAAGACTTCAAAACTCGAGTTTCCATCTAGAAACTCTAGTTTTCCACTATTCATTGAAAATGAGTTTTTCTTTGTTAAAACCAAAACTTGAGTTTTGAAACCAAAACTCAAGTTTGCCTTTGACAGTAAGTTTTTCAACTTACCAAGGACAAACTTCAACTTGTTTCTTGTGTTTACAATTGTTAGTAATCATCAAAACACATATAGAACTAACAAGTCCGAGAGGGCGAAGGCGAACCATCATCCCCACACCGGATTCGCGAAGGTGAAAGGATCGTGGATAAGGGAAGAAGGAGGCAAACAGGCCGGCCAATAAGTATGGTGGAGTTAGATCTACGAGAAAAGCCCGATATTCCATGACCAGAGCCAGAAGGTGAGTTGGAAGATCTGGTATTGGGAAATGAGCCTTCCCAAATCACGAAAGTAGGCAGAACATTGAGTCTGGAGTTAAAAACCTGGTTGAAGGAATTTTTAAGAAAGAATCGAGACGTATTCACGTGGAACTCATCAGAAATACCCAGATTGACCCTAATTTTTGTTGTCACAAATTGGTTATCCGACCGGGATCAACACCAGTGGCATAGAAAAAGAGAAAAATCGGACCGAACTGACAGCAAGCCCTTGAAAAGCATGTCAAAGAGATGTTGGATACTGGATTCATCCGAGAAATACAATACACCACGTGGCTATCCAATGTGGTTATGATGATGAAACCAAATGGAAAGTGGAGGTTGTGTACGGACTACACCAACTTGAATAAAGCATGCCCGAAAGATTCATATCCGATGCCCAATATTGACCAGTTAGTCGACAACTTATCCAGTTTCCAGTTGTTGTCCTTCATGGATGCATATTCTGGATACAACCAAATAGTGATGCACCCGAAGGATCAAGAGAAGACAGCCTTTATCACTGAGAAGGCTAACTATTGCTATAACGTGATGCCGTTTGGATTGAAGAACGCTAGGGCCACATATCAGAGAATGATGAATAAAGTCTTTGAAGACCAGCTCGATCAAAATGTAGAAGTATATTTTGACAACATGATTGTTAAGTCAAAGGACCCAGAAAACCATATCCGAGGCTTGGAACAAACCTTCGACAAGTTGAGGACGTACCAAATCCGTTTGAACCTGGCCAAATGTGCATTCAGAGTCCCAGCTGGGAAATTCCTGGGTTTCTTGTTGACAAACCGCAGAATTGAAGCTAACCCGGATAAATGCAAAGCTGTGCTAGACATGAAAGCCCAATGAACAAGAAGGAAGTCCAATAGTTAACCGAAAGATTAGCTGCACTCACTAGGTTCTTACCAAGATCGGCAGAGAACGCTCTTCCCTTCTTCAAGTTGTTGAAAAAGGAGGTTGAAACTCAGAGTGTGAAGTGGCATTTGAGAAAATCAAGCAGTGTATGGCAACTTTACCAGTCCTATCTAAACCCGAACCCGGTGAGATGTTATTTCTTTACTTGTCGGTGGGTGAGGAAGCGATAAGTGCGATCTTAGTCAAGGAGACAGAAAACGGCCAAGTACTGATATACTTCGTAAGCAAAGCCTTGCAGAGCTTGGAACTAAGGTATCAAAACTAGAAAAAGTGGCTTTTGCCTTACTCACAGTAGCGAGAAGGCTTCGTCCTTATTTCCAAGGACACCAGATCGTCATTCGAACCAGTTAACCAATACGATAGGTGCTGCATAAGCCAGACTTGGTAGGTAGGATGATCAGCTGGGTAATAGAACTATCCGAGTTTGATATTACTTACGAAGCCCACCATCAAATCGCAAACATTGGTAGATTTTGTGTGGGAGCTAACCTCGGCAAATACAAAGGAAGACGATGACTCCAAGATGTGGAAAGTGTATGCGGATGGCTCGTCAAACGCTAAGGGAAGTAGGGCTAAAATCATAGTAGAGAACCCAGAAGGGACTGCGATTGAACACTCTCTTCAGTCAAACTTCCTGACATCAAATAATCAAGCTGAGTATGAAGCATTGCTATCCGGACTGCTACAGGTGAAAGAACATGGAGCCCAAAAAGTGAAGGTTTTAACTGACTCTCAGCTCGTAATAGCACAAATCGAGGGGACATACCAAGCAAAGGGTCCGTTGCTGGCAAAATACCTGAATAAAGCAAAGGAGGTGATCTCCAGCTTTGAAGAAGTGACCGTCACTCACATCCCAAGAGGGGAGAATACCAGATCCGACATCATGTCGAAACTAGCAAGTACGAAGGACCCAGGGAACCATAGAACCATCATTCAACAGAATCTAGCGGAGCTGAGATGCGTTATGGCCATATCGATAGCAACCGACTGGAGGAAGCCATTCGAAGAATATTTGGAATGAGGAATCCTCCCGAACGATTCTATCCCATCAAGAAGATTGGTCTGAGATGTCGCCATGTATGCAATGGTGGAAGATCAGTTATACCGAAGAGGCTTACACTCTCCGATGTTGAAGTGCTTGAACTCAGATGGGGCTAAGTATGTCTTAGCAGAGATACCGAAGGAATCAATGGCCAACACATGAGGTCGAAAGCTCTGGCCAAGAAAGCTTTACGGGCCGGCTATTACTGGCCGACCATAGAGGCGGATTTGAAGGAGCTGGTCAAGAAGTGCGATAGCTGCCAAAAGCACGCTAAGATCATTTGGCTCCCTCCAGCGGAGTTGAAATGTATATTGGCACCATTTCCCTTTTACAAATGAGGCATGGATCTTCTGGGACCATTCAAAATGGCTCTCGGACAATTATGATGGCTCATATTAGCTATCGATTACTTTACAAAGTGGATAGAAGGTAGGCCGTTAACTACAATTACTTCTACTTGCGTATAGTGATTCTTTGAACACAACATCATTTCTCGGTCTAGGATCCCTGTCGAGGTGGTGACTAATAACGAAACCCAATTCGTTGATAAGGGCTTCCAAGATATGATGTCGGGCCTCAACATCAAACACCACTTTGCTTCTGTGGAACATCCTCAGTCGAATGGTCAAGCTGAAGCAACAAACAAGATAATCCTTGATGGTCTAAGGAAGAGAATGGAGGACGCAAATTCTAGCTGGGTTGAATAGCTCTATAGTGTATTATGGGGCTACAGGACCACCGTTCAATCATCAACCTAAGAAATAAAAGACTCTCCAGGAAAGCGAGGAGATGAATACTGAAGCGCTAGCGATGGAGTTAGATTTGATTGACGAGGTCAAAATCATGGCACATTGCCAAGATATGGCCACCAAGCAACTCATCGTGGCCAAATATAACCAAAAGGTGAGACCTCGGTCATTCGACAAAGGTGACCTGGTGCTTAAAAGAGCCGACGTCGAGAACGAAAATGCTAAGGATGGCAAGCTTGCTGCAAACTGGGAAGGTCCTTACCGGATAAGAGAAAAACTCGACAAAGTAGCTTACATGCTGGAGACCCTAGAGAGGAAGCCAATCAAAAGAACGTGAAACGTAGATAAGCTAAGAGTATATTATAGCTAGACCCAATCGCACGTTAGTTCATTTTGATTTCATCATTTTGATTTCAATTTTCCCTTTCTGTTTATGCAATTTCATTTTTCGAAGTTGTTAGCTCATTGGAGCAAGTTATCTTTCAAATTAATAAAGAATTTCTCGGTTGAGATTCAACTTCTAGACTCTCCAAATCATGCTAATTGCAAACAAAGGAACGAATTACAGACCTGGGTCATTGAACTCAGTCATAAATAAGTGCAATTTAAAGATGAACACCAGGGCCATCGAGCCTGATTTCTCAATTATGCAAAGCCACTATTACAAGCCCTCGCAATTTTGATGCATCAAAACTTGCTCCTGGGTAAGAAGATGAATTGTCATCCAGACCCTGATCAGGTCAAAATGTTTGAGTATTGCGTTTCCACACCAAGGCCGAACATGTGACAGTTTGCCCTTATCCTAGATTAAATACCAGACAACGAAACCAGAACGCAAAGATAGAGGTTTAATTTAAAATATCCACTCACATACCCGGTCTTTAATGTCGGAAGAACAACGCAAAAGCAGATTCTACATAATACATAATTGACCTGGGCCCAGTCATAGGACTCTAAACAGAGATTTGGGTTCATAAATTAATTCACTGTCGCGTTGAATGAAAACATGAGGAAACACATTCTAATTAAACAGGAACTAAATGAACTATCATTAATGATTAGTTTGTTCAAGATGCAAAATAAAAACACAAAGGAAGGAAATTGGGATGAACAACCGGTGGAAATCCATGCAAAAACACAATGGGCCTTACTGCCCCAAAGCGGACGACATGGGGAAGCAAGGACCTCCATCCCTAAACTAAAAGGAGCTGCCACTTCGATGGAACCTTTTCTCTTCCAATATGAACACCGATAGAGACCTCTTCTTCCCCCTCAGCGATTTGACTCCCATCAAGCTCGGGTACCGAGTTGCCACTGGGAGAGGAAGGAGGTGGGATCAACTGGCCGTCACGAATATAAGCTCTGTAATCAAACCCGTAGGTGTTCAAGTCGATGTTGGGGTTTAAATGTCGGATCTGTGCCAAAGCCATGTCAAAGGCATTCTTTGCGGTATCCTTTACCGTGTCAGAACAGTTGGAGTAAGCTTTCTTGGCATTCACCAGAGCGGCCTTCGTCTCACCCAGCTCCTGTGCTATCTCACCATGCTGAGACTGCACAACCCTTAAGGCTTGTATATCTTTTTCATGAGCAACTTGTAGTTGGACGAGTTCCTGGTTTGCCTTCTTAGGAGCCTTTCTCGTCATTAGAAGCTCCTCATGGATTTTTCCAGTTTCAACCCTAGTAGCTTGAAGCTCCTCCTCGGTTTTCTTTTTTTCCGCCACTGCTTCATCCCTCTCCCCCCTCGCATGCTTTAGCGACACATAGGCTTCAACGTGGTTATGCTTCAAAGTACCCATGGCCTGTGCCAATCCGGCGGCCCCAACGCATGACGTTCAATTTCCCAAAGTTTGCGCTCTTTAACTTCCAAGAAAGGAACGTTTTCAGTATAACGCTGGGGTAGGAGAAGAGACACACAGAGCTCTTCCGTTCTTCCTTTGCTCCATATGAGCCCACGCAGAAGTTTGCATGCCGGCCGAGGAGGAAGAGCTGAAGAAGAAGGTCCAAAGGTTGAAATGACTGTGTAAGAGGTTAGGGTGACTTGTCGAGCACCGGAGGATGGAACAAGAACCAGGGTATCTTAAGGCATGTGGTACGAGGTATCTCGGCTGGTCTTCGTCTTCTTAGGTGCTTTCGCCTGAGTCCCCGAGCTGACCTTTGCCCTACAGGGTTCAAGAACAGACTGCTTCCTGCCCTTCTTCTCCTTACTCGAACCCCCCTCATCCGGGTTCACGTAGGACAGATAGCGCGACAACTTCTCCATACATTAAGATGTATATTAAGAAAACAAACGATCAAGAAACATGGTGGTCTCAAACACACAGCAATTAATAAAGAGAATCGTACTCACCTCCGACCCCAACTCGGAACGAGGTTAGGAAATAAACAAAGCCGTGGGACGAACACGGTGCTCCTTAATATACGACATTAATAGAGTGATGGAGGTGACCTCTTCGGCCAAGATGTCGACTGATTTGACATGATAGGAAGAGGAAGGCGACTGCAATTTATAGTGATCAGAAGTCCAGTATAATGGGAACTTCCAAAATCTACATTTTTGGACTCGAACTGCGTGGAAATACCAAGGCTAGTGACCAGGTTTGGCAACGACTTTGAAGAAGCTAGTTTTAAAGTGCTTGAAAGACTCAGAGAAGGCGGTAAAGAGTTTTTTATTGGCGGTTCCATGGAGGGAGGTCCAGCCTTTCCTCTCCGTTGGCTCTTTGCCAGAACGAGCCGTATTGGGAGAAAAGAAATAAAAGAAGAGAGGGATTGTGCAAGGTATGGGTTCTTAAAAAGAGTTGCATAGGCCCTCAAAAGCTATCACAAACCCCCAACCATTGGGGTGAAGCTGAGAAAGAGCTAAATGTAGGTAATTTAGGACGGCCATTTGAAACTCGGTAAAGGAAAATTGAATACCGAGCCGGGTAATGTAATCCCGATAGAAAAAGAAAAAAGATGGGTCGTTTCCCTCTCTAGTGGAGCAGACCGGCCCATCATTGTCAGGAGGACAGAGGGTATAACCGTCGAAATCCCCAATAGGAAGCTTGGTGATGTCGGCCAAGCCCATCGGTGAATGTTTTCTCAATACGTCATTGGTTACCCATGGGTATTTATCCGTCAAGACTGTTGGTGGGCTGGAGGAACCTGATTCCCCACATCGATTGCGTGCTATGGGACGAAGAAGGAGAATCCATTTATACCTATAACAAAGAAATAAAGATCAGAAAGTAGGTGGCATACCTGAAATAGAATAGCTATTATGTGAAGAAGAAAAAATTTCTGGGCCGGGATGACCCCAACTACTAAGGGCCGAGACGAGGTCAGACGATAAGTTTTGCCGGCATGAGCCTAAAGTGAAGTTGGCTAAGGAATCTTGACCATTCGCGATATACTGGGAGCTTAAGGTGACACGTCCCAGCACGAGTCGTCATAACCTTCCGGAAGTGATTTCGGTCCCTACGCGAGAAGTATCCTCATAGAAGGCATTAGGCGTCGGGATACCACCAAAGATGCCCCGGTCCCTAGTGGGAAACAAAATGTTGGTTGACCCTCCACTCCGGAACCTAGCTATGGCAGGTTGAAATCTTTCTACATTCCTCCTACTGGGCCTTCCGCGAAGCAAGATTGCTTGTCTTTGCTCTTCAGTGAGGGGAGCACCCCATAAACAAAAAGGGTCTTAGGAGGAATTGTACGAAGCGACTCCTCCTCTTTTGCAATTATAGAATTCTGACTCAAAGATGATAAAGGGTTAATCCTGTCCATCGCCACCAGGGATGAAAACCTAAAGAGGCACCGAGCACTTGGTAAAGAAGGAGAAAAAGAGAATGCAACCAGGTGACAACGTTATTATCCGAATGTTAAAACTGAAAGCCAAAGCCAAAATTATGGGAAGACAATGAAGGCGGATACACTCAAGAACAGGGGCTTACATTCGTGCGGATGAGGCCATAAATCGAAGGCTACCCAGAAACTCTTATCAAAACCTACCTAGAAGACCCAGAAACTAGTTTCTTTGCAGACAAGGATATAGACGCAAGAACCAAGCATACGAAAGCTATAAAATCCAAAGTAACGATGGATAAAAAGGAAAGAAGCAGTGAAGATACCTGATTAAACGAAGGTTGTAGACGATCGTAAGTGCCAAACTGAAGACTGAGAGGAAATAGTGTTTTCAGAAAGGGAGAGGTTTCTGTGAAATTAGACAGAATGACTAAAGTGCGAAAAATAGAGGAGTTGCAAATATAAACATTACGAATGCGAAGAGACTAGGGGTAGGAAATACATTCTGCCCTAAAAGCGAGGGTGACGTGTGCGAAATGATAGGAGCATTTAATTCTCATAGTCTACGCATTTAAAGCACATATGGCTAAGCATGGCGATTTTTGGTAGTCGAGGATTGCCAACTGTCAAGCGTTCATGATGATAAAAGAAAATAGGGTGAGAAACCATCTTGGATTTCATCAGACCCTTCAAACGAATCTCGGTTCTCTGAGCGTACATGGCCAACACCTTTACTCTTTACTCTTTACTATACTGTTGTCACTGTGCACACACATCACCCCCTTTGGAGCAAGCCTTATTGTGTACAGTGATCCCATGTTCTTCTAGGTATCTGCCTTTAGATATCTAGATTGAACCACTTGATCCAATATCACCACATTAGCCCACCAGGCTAGACATCTGTGTTCTCATATAGAACAAATATAATGATCCACAATATTCAGTTGCTTTCATTACCGAATCAAAGATTGGTTGATTAGATGTGCTTATGATTGGTATAATTAATCAAAATTCAAAACAATTACAATTAAATTTCATTATCCTTCTTTATAAATCTTCTTTCTAAAATCAGTAAACAAAATAAAGCATATACAAAGAACCGAACAAAGGACCCCAATAATGATGGGCTGGGGGAAGGAAAGGTAACCAAGTACCACCAGCAACAGGTGTTTCGTTTTAAGATAGAAAGCTAATTCAGTCTTAAAAAAATTAAAATGGAGTATCTTAATTCTTCGAAATAATTTTGAGCCAAAAAAAAAATCTTCAGAAATAGTAAAGCTCATAAGGAAAACCGATAAAAATTATTAAATCCAGTCCTTATTATTAGGTGCTTTTTTGAAAAACAGGCTAAATTATACACGACTCCTGAATGATTTGGATCAATTCTATATAACTTTCCTTACATTTCAATGTTTAAGTTTAATCCGATTAAGATTTACTGAACCCCTTACAAATAATTTACTACTATCTTTTAAATAAAAATTGTCAAATCGAGTCTATATAGCATAATTTAGCCTATAAAAAAATAGATAATCCTTATTATATGTCACTTGATGTGACATTAATTTAATTTTTTGCTTATTAACCTGTGCAGATATGTGAATGTTATTGTGTTCATCTAATCCTGTTAGTTAAATGGTTTGGTGTGTGAATAGAAGTATACATTTCCTGTCTTTGTCTATGCAAGTTTGATATGTAAACCCTGAAAAGGTAAAATACTAAGAAGGTAATTAGGGAAATAATAATGGCATAAGAGTCAAGCCATTATTATAGTCTTAGTTCTCATTATAGTAGGTAGTGGTTAGACATTACTTGTTAGTTAGTTAGTATGTTGGGTGAAGGTGTAGATTTGCCAATCAACTATTATCCCAGGAGCGTTTGACACAAATAACAATTGAGTGGACCAAAATTGCCAATCAATAATTAAAAAGTGAAAAAAAAAACCAAATAATTATTAAAAGTGAAAAAAACACCAAATAACTATTTTTTAAAAAAAAAACTATCACAATTAAGTTAAAATATGAGGCATTGGCGTAGGACGGTGGCGGAAACACTGGAGAAAAGAGTGGTTAAGCCTTCTTGTTGGAAAAGGCAAACACCAACAGAAATGGGACCTATTGAAGCAAGCACTGTGGCAGTAGTGGTTACTGCTTGTGGCATCGAAGGGATGGAACCAGGGTGCAAGGTGCGTGCCGGTTGAAAGTTGTGGGCTACTGGATGAGTTCAAGAGGGTGAGTGAAACACCCAGGAAAAATAGAAGCTTTGGAGATGCCGACGTCGCCGACACTGTGACAGTCAATGGAAGATGGAGACACCAAGACAGTGAGGTAATAGTTCGTTAGCGAATCTGCTCCAAATTGTGTTTTTTTTCACTTTTTAATTGTTGATTGGCAATTTTGGTCCCCCTCAATTGTTATTTGTGCCAGACACTCCTCAGGTAATAGTTGGTTGGCAAATTTGCACCTTGACCCTAGTATGTTAAATGTTTAATGGTTTCGGTGCAAGCTGTTATTGGGTCTTAAGAGTCAAGCCTTTAACTATATATAAGAGGTTAGTCTAATATGTGTAGGAACCAGTTATGATGAATGAATGAATTGGCTGAGTTGGCAGCAATTCTGCAACTCCCTTTCCTCTGTTTCTCCCAAATTCTTCTACAATTCTACATCTTCCTTAAATAAAATGTTGAAACTTGATGAAGTGAATTTGACTAATGTTTGATGTTCATATGAAGCGAAGTTCTCTAATTTCTCGTTAGTGACATGGCTGGAATTCATAATTAATAGTTGTTTTCAATTTTGATTCACGAAAAGAAGGGAACAAGCACGAGAAGATAGGGAGAAAGAATGACTGCCCGCATAGGGCTTCTCGCGGCGGATATGAAAAGGCCGAAAAAGAATTGATGGTGGCCAAGCGGAAGAAATTGGAAGATGAAGCTAAATCCAATCCTTCTATGATAGTTGATTAGCCATCTCCAATACATTGCGAGGAGTTATAGTTGCATATTCGGCAAAAGCCAAGCGGCGCCTACACGAGTGAACAATCTGGTCTAGTTGCTAAAAGAATTGTAAGTATCGTTATTGTTATTTTTTTAGTTACTAAACATGTTTCATTACTAAGCTTCTCGTTATCTGTATCTTACAGGAAGATCTTTAAAAGAAAGAAGCAGAGGGATCTTTTGTGTCGGACAGGAGGAATGATGTTCTGACCGTTGCGACTGGAAAACCGGATCACTCGGGGCGTGTAAGGGGGATTGGAGGACGGGTAGGCATAAAGCAATACTTTGGTAAATCCAAACACCATAAACAAAGTATGGTTACCTGGGAGGAGATGGAATAGACACTGGCCAAATTTAGTGAGGAAGCAGCGGCTAAAGAAGCAATGTTTCAATCCAGATGAGCCAGATGAAGGAGGAAATGAATCAGATGAGACTGCTTTTGAGCTCTCATCCAAAGACCATTGTTCCCTTCACACATTCACCTGTACCTATGCAGCAGAGCACTAAAGGGAGCTGCATTGTTGGGCAGTCAAAGCAACCTTGTGACCTGTATGTGGAGGATCATGATAGTCATAGACGATTAGTTGCAAAAGGGACTATCCACAACTTGGGATCAACTGTACACCACCAACAAATGGTTGATGATGAAGTCAGAGTGTCAGTTGAAAAGGTGATCATTGATGCACCTCTCCCTCTCCCTACTGATCAGCTGAAGCTTGTGAGTGATGTCAAGGGAACCTTCATCTCTTGGCCAGTGAAGCTTGTGCATGTCTCTACTTCTCCTGAAGCTGCATCCCCTCCTCCTCAAGTTGCATCCCCTCGTCAAGCTCTATCCCCTCCTCAAGCTCTATCCCCTACTGCTAAGTTGACTGCCAAGGAAAAAATATCCAATATGGTGAAGAGTGGATATTTTAAAGATAAATCGTGGCCTGTCAATGAAGTTGTAGGCCTCCGTCAACCTCAACCAGTTTACGTTGACATCGATGATGTAATGTCCCTGCTGCTTCCTGGATAGGAGCTTACTAATCCAATCCTTCAAATGTTTATGAAGTAAGTATCTGATTCTATGAGTACATAATTTAAATACATCGTTTAGACACACATACATATATACTAATTCCCTGATTGATGTCATTATTGTAGGTTCATGCATCAAGAATTGGTCCAACAGGGCAGAATCAATGATTTTGGATTCTTGTGCCCAGTCTATGCAAGTACAACATCCAAGGAGGAGAGACAGGAGCACATATCAACGAGGTTGTGTGAAGTAAGAAGAAACGTGTACGTGTTTCCATACGACCACAGGTACATATCACAATTATTGTCTGCAATTCACTTAATTCTGCTACATATATCACTGAGTACTTTACTGCTGTGAATTTTTCAGCCACCACTGGCAATTGGTCCTCATGTGCATGGAGGAGCATAAAGTTATCTTCTTATGCTCCACTCATAACGATCCAGGGCCAACATTGATGCAGACCATCAATGAGTAAGCATGTCATTTTGATTCTCTTGTTTGAAATCTCTGCTGTGAATTTTCAGTGAACATTATTGATGAATATTGTGATTTTGATGATAGTGCCATGAGGACCTTCCAAATCGTGGTAAAAAAAAAGCGTGGGTATCAGGCCACTTATCCTAAATGGCACACACCAAAGGTTGGTGCATATCGTGATAACACTGGAACACTGCATTGTGAACTTGGTCAGTAAGCCATATATGCTCTTATATATATTTCTTGTTCTTTTTAGACTCGTCGGCAACCAACGGAGTCCAACTTATGTGGCCCGTACATCATGAAACACATATATGATATTATCAAGTAAGGAAAGAATAAATTATCTGCAAAGGTAAAAGTATTTGATGTTACATATTATGGTCAATTCGGTTTAAGGCTTAATGTTACATATGAAATATGCACGCAAGTTAATTCAGTTTGTCTTTGATGTTACGAGGTTTTCCGTCCCGATCCCTTTCCCGATGATGAAGTGGAGCACATACGCAATGTGTTTTGTGAATCTATGTATGACCTGATTTTAAAGTCGGACAATAATTAATGTCCTAAATTCATTTGTAAATATATGTTGTAGCAACAATAATCTTCTGTAAATTTGTTTATTTTTTCGAACAATTCATTCATTCATTCTAGCTACTTAGTGCTTGAAATTTGATGTACAAGATGTTGTAAATGAGCAATAAGAGACTCTGAGAAGTATTCGTGACTTTTAGGACCGCATATTTTTTGAACGTCCGGTCTTAAAAGTCCTCATTTAATTCTAAAAAATTTGGCTACACTTTTAGGACCGTATATGTTTTAAAAGTCTAGTCTTAAAAGTATGCGTTTATTTTAAAAATATGGTGAGGCCTTTAGGACCGCCTATTTATTAAACATCCGGTCCTACAAGTCTTCGTTTAATTCTAATAAAAATATGGCTAGACTTTTTGGACCGCATATTTATTCGATGCCCGGTCCTAAAAGTCTACGTTTAATTCTAAAAATATGCCTAGACTTTTAGGACTGTATGTTTGTTTAAAGTCCGGTCTTAAAAGTGTTGTCTATTTTAAAAATATGGCGTGACTTTTAGGACCGCATATTTATTCTAGTTCGGTCCTAAAAGTTTAATTCTAAAAAATATGTTTAGACTTTTAAGACCATATGTTTGTTAAATGATCGGTCTTAAAAGTCTTCGAGACTTTTAGGACCGTATTGTTTTTTATTATCCGCTCCTAAAATTCATCTTCGTTTGTTATGAAAATATGGCTTAACCTTTAAGACCGTGTGTTTGTTAAATCTCCGATCTGAATAGTCTTCCTTTAAATAGAAATTTTGACTTGCTTTTCACACAAATCATTATAGTTCAAGACAACCGAGGTTCGGCATTCCTCAAGCTAGGTCCTTCTTTGTCGTCGATTTTACCTCTCCGATGTTGAGCAAGCATTATCGGTTTCGCTTTTCTTTGTCTCTTTTCTTTTTGTCGGAAAAAAGAGGAAGATAATGAAAAGGACACTAAAAATATTCAAATCAGGGCGAGGTAAAACCGACGACAATGACGGTCCAATCTTGAGAAGAATAGTCACTTTGTTTGTTTTTATTCGAATAAGGTAAACGATCTTTTTTTGTTTTTTTGTATGTTCTTAACTATATTCTGCAAATTTTTAATGTTGATTTACACGAGGACAATGTTTTATTTGTTTCATTTTTGTTGGAAAAAAGAAAAGACGATAATGAAAAGGACAAGGCGATCGAATATGGAAACCAAAATTTATTTATTATATTTTTTAAATGCTTCCCTCATGGGGTAGCAAAATTGACGTACAAAAAAAACATAAAAACATCTACTCCTCCCCATTGTTGTCGGAGGGGAGGGAGTCGTCGGAGACGTCGTTATCTAAAGGATCGTACTTAATGTCCTGGGCATCGAGTACCGCGTTCAGCTTGTTGTTGACGGCATTATAGACCTGAAAAAAAAGCGCCCAATCGTCGGTCCTATATGATCAACGCAGCCGGAGGTGGTGCATCATCTATTTGAAGGTCGAGTCCGGAGGCGCGGAGGAGGAGGGTACGGAGGAGGAAGAGGATTAAGAGGAAAAGGCGGACCTCGTGGTGGTGGAGCAGCCATTACGGTGGAGGTTCTAGAAGTGATGGAGAAGAATATAAAGAAAATAAAGTAACAATGGGTTTAAATAGAGAACCCATCCCTAACAATGTGAAACGTCGGAAACTTTAATGAGGAGATGCATAGTTCATCAGAATACGAGGAGAAGCCTACTTGGGAAGTTTATCTGGAAGCCGAAAAGACTCTGAATCATTCATTTGAACAAAATGTAAGGATACGACTCGCTATTTGAAAAGAATGAACTTTTAATATTGGATATTGTAAAAGATCCGTTCTTAAAAGTAATATTTTTTAAGAAAAATTCTTACTTTAAAAAAATTGAGTTGAAAAAAATAAATGAATTTTAGACCGGATACAAGATAAAGGTCGGTCTTAAAAGTAATAAAATTGATTGAAAAAAATAAATAATACACTTTTAGGACCGGATATATTATAAAAGGTCGGTCTTAAAGCAATTGAATTGAAAAACTAAATAATATAATTTTAGACCGCATATTTATAAAATCCGCTCTTAAAGTAGATTCTCATTTATCAATTGCGTATCTCTCATGCTCTCTGCCTTTATTAACTCCTCATACTCACGAGCAAAAGAAAAAAAAAACTCATCATACCTCTCTGTCCTTATTAACTCCTCACTACCTCGTAACTCCACACCACATCTCTGCCCCAACTGCTCAAACCATGGTAAGATACAAGAAAACCGCTCGTAGGGGTACTCTTACTCCTAATGCTCGTGCTTTCCGTAGATCGTTATACAGTGCACCTCCTCCAGTAAGAGTGCGTTCTATTGTGACAAAAGAATCTCGGGTCATTGGACCCATTGTTATTTCGGATGATGAAGAGGTTCGCGCTCTCCCTGTCCAGCCTTCATGCAATATTCTCCAACCTCTTGGCCCCAGCGCGCCTACCACTGACCCTTCTCTTTCCTATAATGATGCATTGCGGCTGATGCAAATAAGACAGGAACTTACTCATCTCCGACGGGAAATTAATGCTTTGCATGCCGATATCGCCAAGTCTTAGGAGGATAATAAGCCTTAGGATGTTTAGTCAGATTCTTGTTTTTGACAATTTTCTGCTTGTTTTTCTTTTGTATTTTTTCTTGCGTACGTGCATATTCTCCAGTAATGTATGTAGCATTAAGAACTAAGCTTGTGTCTTTTTTTTTGTTCATATTCTCCACTAATTTTTATTTATTCAGTTTCTGCTGCGCTCGCCAAAGCCAATCCTCTTTTTTTTTTTAAATGAGGACTTTTAGGACCAGATGTTTTATAAAACTCCGGTCTTAAAATTAAAACTTTACGACCAGAGACTTCAAACATCTGGTCTTAAAAATTAAATGAAAAATAAAAATTTAGGACCGAGTCTTTGAAACATCTGGTCTTAAAAATTTATTTATATATTTAGGATCGGTTATCTTATAATTAACCGGTCTTAATAAAATCCAAAATACTAAAACATGTCTCTCACGCGAGAATATTATTAAATTTCCCTATCTGAACTTCTCTTGTTGCGCCGAAACTGATTACTCAGGTTCTGTCTCCAGTGTTTTTGTGTTGCTTCGTCGTTGCTTTGTGTTGCTCTCTCAACAATCGCTTTCTGGTTCCTTAGCTAAACGTTTATAGACCAAGCTGTAAGAGGTGTTTCGGTTATATAACTTTATGATTTTCCCCGCTTATCGTTCTGGGTTTTTCATGGGTTGAACGAAATCGATGAAATGTTCTTATTTTGAAGATTATATTTCCACTTTAGACCTATCGAACTAACCAACAAATGTTTTTAGGTTACTCCTGTTGTCTGCAACATCAACGTTCATGGTAGGAGAAGAAAGACTCAGCAAACGTGATATGGATGCTACAGGTGAGTCCGCAAGACCTTCATGTAATGCATTTAATTTCCTCATCATGCATTTATTGTGCTTCTTGGATTGACTGTGATATATTTATGACCCAAAGTGATTCTTCGTTATGCATTTAATGGGCAAGTTTCTCCGTAAAACAAAAAAACAAAAAAGACATAACCGACATTGAGCATAAATATGCATTTGATGTTGCCTTATTTTATATGCAAGTGTCAATTTTTTTCGGATTATATATGTTAAATCTTTCCGTCTATAGGAATTTTACCATGGATCAAAGTTGGATAAATGCTTTACGGATGAGTGTTGAATATCAGAATGAGGTGAGGGACTTTATAGAATTTGCTAAACAAATGCCTATGATGATAGTGGGAAGTTTTATTTCCCTTGTGTAAAATGTTTGAATGAGAGGCGACTAAGTCCTGAAGTTATACACACACATTTAATTTGTGAAAGATTTTGTAAGACTTATACAGTATGGGTATGGCATGGTGAAAAAATACCAAGTGGATCTCAACATGGGGAAGTGGCCTTTGATGATAATGACACGGATATGGATGATCGCATAGAAGACATTATTCGTGATGTAGGAGAAGAGGCTTTTCATCAATCCATGCATATGGTAATATGTGCAATGACGCAGAGACCCCGCTATACCCTGGGTGTAAAAAATACCAATTCTTGAACGCTGTATTGAAATTGATAAGCTCGAAGGCACATCATGGATGGAGTGACATGATTTTTTTTGAAATGCTTGAGGCTTTTAAGGACATGCTTCCAGATGATAATGTGTTGCCGCATCGATACTATGATGCTAAGAAAATACTTTGTCCACTGGGGATGGAGTACAAAAAGATCCATGCATGCCCGAATGATTGCGTATTGTATAGAAAAGAGTTTGAAGAGAAGCATAATTGTCCGATATGTGAAACCCCAAGGTATAAGTCAAATAAGGGGCCTGCAAAAGTGTTGTGGTATCTTCCAATCATACCAAGGTTCAAGCGGTTGTTTGCGAATGAAAATGATGCAAAATTCGAGGTGGCATGCGAGATGAGAGGATTTCGTGCAAAGCTTCGACATATGGCCGATTCTTCTTAATGGAAG